>OY740818.1:8490788-8790788 GCA_963514005.1 Raja brachyura
GTACTGAGTTTGTACGTTCTCCCCGTGACCTGCGTGGGTTTTCTCCGAGATCTTCAGTTTCCTCCCACACTCCAAAGATGTACAGGTTTGTAGGTTCATTGGCTTGGTCGGAATGTAAAATTTTCCCAAGGATATAGGATAGAGTAAGTGTGCGGGGATAACTGGTCAGTGCGAACTCGGTGGGCCAAAGGCACTATTTTCGCACTGTGTTTCTAAACTAAACTAAACTATATCTGAATATATCAGGCTGTATCATGAATTTCTGGGTCTCATATTTAATGCCCCAACCAATGAAGGCAAGCATGCATCGACTGAGCTGATATTCACTGGAATTTATAAGGATGAGATGGGATCTTTTAGAAATACATAAATGTCTCAAGAGACTGGACAGGCTAGATGCAGGAAACATTTTCCCGATGTTGGGTGGGTCCAGAACCAGGGATCACAGTTTACAAATAAGGGGTATGCCATTTAGGACTGAGATGGGGAAAAACGTTTTCACCCAGAAAGTTGTGAATCTGTGGAATTCTTTGCCACAGACGGCTGTGGAGGCCAATTCACTGGATGTAGTCAAGGGAGTGTTAGATATAGTTCTTAGGGCTAACGGAATCAAGGGATATGAGCAGAAAGCAGGAACGGGGTACTGATACTGAACGGCGGTGATAGACACAAAAAGCTGGAGTAACTCAGCAGGACAGGCAGCACCTCTGGAGAGAAGGAATGGGTGACGTTTCAGGATAAGACCCTTCTTCGGGTGCTGGTTTGAAGGGCCGAATGGCCTATTCCTGCGCCTATTATCTATGTTTCTATGCCATATTAAACTGGGCACATCTACCACAATCTTCACATGAAACCTTCCCCTGGACATCAAGTTGGGCAAGACTTGGCACACCAACACAGGAGGGACAAACTGCTTGACTTTGTTCCAAATGGTGCCAGCCTGAAGCATTTTCAAAGCAGACTACAGCCAAACTCTCTGCTTTTTATTTATTCGTGTCAATTAAAAGCAGCCAAGATGCAATCAATGTGGTTCCGTGAAAGCTGCCAACTGGTATTTTGTTCAATCGGGGAATTCCTTCTTGCAGAAAATCAGCCTGTACTTTCCATAGAAAACCTCGGTAGACACAACATAAGAACTTAAGAATTAGGAGAGGTTGTCCAAGTTAGTCGCAGGGCTGCTCAGACCTTCATCGAGATCCAGGTTGATCCTGGAGTCTATTGCCTTACAACGCAATAGACTCCAGATCGATCCCGACTACGGGTGCTGCCTGTACGGAGGTTGTACGTTCTCCCCGTGACCTGCGTGGCTTTTCTCCGGGTTCACGTTTGTAGGTTAAGTTGCCCCTCAGGTTCCGATTAAGTCTTTCCCCTCTCACCTTAAACCTATGTCCTCTGGTTCTTGATTCCCTTCCTCTGGATAAAAGACTTTGGGCATCTACCCGATCTATTCCTCTCATGATCTTATACACCTCATTATTGTTGTATGATTGTTCCCGAAGATTGTTCCCGATGTTGCGGGAGTCCAGAACAAGGGGTCACAGTCTAAGGATAAGGGGGAATTCCTTTAGGACCGAGATGAGGAAAACATTCTTTACACAGAGAGTGGTGAGTCTCTGGAATTCTCTGCCACAGAAGATAGTTGAGGCCAGTTCATTGGCTATATTTAAGATGTTAGATGTGGCACTTGTGGCTAAAGGGATCAGGGGGTATGGAGAGAAGGCAGGTACGGGATACTGAGTTGGATGATCAGCCATGATCACATTGAATGGCGGTGCAGGCTCGAAGGGCCGAATGGCCTACTCCTGCACCTATTTTTCTATGTTTCTATGTTTCTATTAACTCCACCCCACACATCGATAATGGCCCACTTCTGTAAATTGTCCCTAGTGTGCAGAATGATGCTAGTATATGGGGTGATCGCTGGTTGGCATGGACCTGGTGGGCAGAAGGGCTTGTTTCCACGCTGCATCTCTAAAGTCTAAAGTCTAAGGTAAATATACGTCAGCTCCATTTATTCATGCTAGGTTTAGGTTTATTACAGTCATGTATATTGAGATACAGTGAAAAGCTTTGTATTGCATGCCATCCAAACAGTTCAAATATACCAGGTAGACAAAAGTGCTGGAGAAACTCAGCGGGTGCAGCAGCATCTATGGAGCGAAGGAAATAGGCAACGTTTCGGCACGCTCTTCCTTCGCTCCATAGATGCTGCTGCACCCGCTGAGTTTCTCCAGCACTTTTGTCTCCCTTCGATTTTCCAGCATCTGCAGTTCCTTCTTAAGCAGGGCAAATATACCTTATGTACATACAAAGTGGAAGTCAAATACAATAGAGATGGTACGATAACACTTTATTCATCCCCGGAGGGAACTGAGTCTGCCGACAGTCACAACACACAATGTAAACAAAAACTAAAATTAAAAGTGAAAATAA
The DNA here is from genome assembly GCA_963514005.1 of Raja brachyura. Next base: position 8,493,222 of record OY740818.1, read on the forward strand.
AAAGACAAGCGACTGATGTCTGTCTGGTTGCCGTGAGCACAACGCCTTCACTGGAACAGATGAACAAACAACCTTTCTTCTCCCACCATCCTATAGTCCGTCACGCCGGGTCCATTGCCGCTGACGCCCCACGACCATCAAGGCAACGCCGCCGCCGCCGAGACTCCCATCGCCACCGGTCTGAAGGCTCTCTCCGCCACCACTGCTCCTCCAGCCCAGACACGCCTTGCCACCCGGCTTCTCCGGCGAGCCGGGCCTACCTGGGCGCATTCCGGCCGGCGGCGCGGTTGGTCGGCGGGTGGATCGGGTCTGAGCAGCTCCCCGGGACAAGACGTTAGCAAGGCCACAGTTGAAATAATTGCGTTCAGTTTTGGTCACCCTGTTATTGGAAAGATGTTGTCAAACTGGAAAAGATTTACGAGGATGGTGCCTGGACTCGAGGGCCTGAGGTACACGGAGAGGTTGAGCAGGCGAGGACTTTATTCCTTGGAGAGGAGGAGGCTGAGGAGTGAAGTTATTGAGGTGTACATGATCATGAGAGGAATCCTTCTGCAGTTGTACAAAGCCCTAGTGAGACCACACCTGGAGTATTGTGCGCAGTTTTGGTCCCCTATTTGAGGAAGGACATTCTTGCCATTGAGCGAGTGCAGCGTAGGTTTACAAGGTTAATTCCCGGGACGGCGGGACTGTCATATGCTGAGAGAATGGAGCAACTGGGCTTGTACACTCTGGAGTTTAGAAGGATGAGAGGGAATCTCATTGAAACATATAAGATTGTTAAGGGTTTGGACACGCTATAGGCAGGAAACATGTTCCCGATGTTGGGGGAGTCCAGAACCAGGGGCCAAAGTTTAAGAATAAGGAGTAAGCCATTTAGAACGGAGACGAGGAAACACTTTTTCTCACAGAGAGTGGTGAGTCTGTGGAATTCTCTGCCTCAGAGGGCGGTGGAGGCAGATTCTCTGGATGCTTTCAAGAGAGAGCTAGATAGGGCTCTTAAAAATAGCGGAGTCAGGGGACGTGGGGAGAAGGCAGGAACGGGGTACTGATTGGGGATGATCAGCCATGATCACAGTGAATGGTGGTGCTGGCTCGTAGGACCAAATGGCCTATTCCTGCATCTATTGTCTATTGTCTATTGTCTATTGAATAGATTGGTTTAATTCACAGTCTTTTACCCAGAGTAGGGGAATCAAGAGGGCAGAGGTTGAAGCTGAGGGGGGAAAGATTTAATGGGAACCTGAGGGTCACCTTCTTTACACAAAGACTGGTTGGTGCATGGAACGAGCTGCAGTAGTTGAGCAACATCTGTAAAACATTTGGTCAGGTACATGGATAGGATAGGTTTAGAGGGATATGGGCCAAACGCAGGCAGGTGGGACCAGCGTAGATGGGGCTTCTTGGTTCGTGTGGGCAAAGGGCCCGTTTCCATGCTGAGTAACTCAATGACTATGAGACATGGGCCCTAGCATAGGTCCTAGCTACGCCTGTGTTCCCTTGGGCTACATGGAATATTCCTTGTCCCCAAACTTCTCCTGACACTTGCATCCAGCTGGCACTTGGCAGGGTGTGGGGAAGTGCATTGTGTGCGGTGGAATCTGTTCCTGGAACAGAGCCGGGACCATCGTGGTCCTGGTCAACCAAAAAACCTGTTTCCAGGCCGTATCTCTAAAACTAAAGGTAAAAACTAACAACTACCTAAATCCAAAATGATTTCATCTGAACCTTTATTTGAGCTGATTATGTGGACAAGGTGTGATCTGAAGCTGGCAACATGCCAGAAGAGATACAGGTTTGGTGTACTGATCACACACCGTTGAGTTTGATGGCACACGGTTGAGATAATGCACTTACTTCCATTGCACCCTCTCCCTCTGGAGGCCCCGATCAAGGCTGGCATCTGGAGGACAGTCCCACTCATGTCAGCAGCTGAAGTTTATATCAGGACAACACAAACACTGCACGACAGAATACATTGGCTCATGATGCCTTTAACTTGTTCTTGTACATGCATCACACATGGACACACACACACACACACGCACACACTCACGCACACACACACGTACACACACCCACACACAAACACACGCATGCACACACACACAAACACACGCACACACATGCACACATGTGCACACAAACACACGCGTGCACACGCGCACACACACGCACAGACACACACAAACTTGCACACACACGCGCGCACACACAAACACGCGCTCACACACATGCATACACAAACACATGCGCACACACGCACCCATGCACACACATACACAAACACGCGTGCACACACAAACACACGAACCCACAAGCACAAACACATGGGCGCACACACACACACACACAAACAAACACATGTGCATACACACACAGACACACATACAGGCGCACAGGCACACATATACATATACACACACACACAAATAGATACATACACATACACACATACATATACACACAAAGATACAAACACATACACACACACACATACACACACATGCGGATACACACACACACACAGATACACACACACACACAGATACACACACACACACACATACACACACACACAGATACACACACACATATACACACACAGATACACACACACATATACACACACACACAGATACACACACACACACACAGATGCACACACACACACACACACACACATGCACACACACACATACACACACACAGATACACACACACATATACACACACACAGATACACACACACACAGATGCACACACACACAGATGCACACACACAGATACACACACACACAAATACACACACAGACACACACACAGATACACAGAGCAAATCCACTGTTTTATTTCCTTCCCCGCTGTGGTCCCGGGACTTGGCTCGGACCAGTTTGCAATGAAGCAGAGTGCTCTGTGATGTTGTGCTGATCAGGTTTGACTACAGATACCCAGAGAATCAGAAAGACTCTTCATTAAAGCTGAAATAAAGAAAGCTTGTCTTTTGCACATAGCCTTAGGATCTGACCACTGTCTGATGTCCCACACACTTTAATGGAATATACGACCACATCAATAGTGGTTTATTTTCCCTTGCTCCAGAGGGAACTGTTCAACTCTGCTCTCTCTCAAATCGTGCCATTAAATGCTTTAGTGAGTTTAAATGTGGTTTAAAAAACTCTACTGAAAACCGTTTATGTCTATCTTCAGTTTAAATCAGCATCAGCAATTCTTTCCCACAGACATTCTGTGTGCTTCATCAGTTTATGGAAGTCTAGGATGAAAAATGGGGTTGGGGGGGGAACTGAAGTTCCACATCTCACCGTTAACTGGGAATTACACAAAAGGACACATGTTCCCAATGTTGGGGGAGTCCAGAACCAGGGGTCACAGTTTAAGAATTAGTGGTAGGCCATTTAGGACTGAGATAATGAAAAACGTTTTCACCGAGAGAGTTGTGAATCTGTGGAATTCTTTGTCACAGAAGGCAGTGGAGGCCAGTTCACTGGATGTTTTCAAGAGAGAGTTAGAGTTAGGGCTAACGGAATCAAGGGATATGGGGAGAAAGCAGGAACGGGGTACTGATTTTGGGATGATCAGCCATAATCATATTGAATGGCAGTGCTGGCTCAAAGGGTCGAATTGCTTACTCCTGCACCTATTGTCTATATTTCTACAATGCAAGCGATCATTAATAGTAAGATTAAACGAGTTTGAAGTTTGATCTTGATTTTATGAGGAATTACGTTGGTGATTACGTGAAGAAGGCCCGCCAGACTGCATGCGCAGTAAACTTCCAAGCAGCGGTATGAAATTACAAATAAACAACATCGAAGTAAACAGTAAGATCAGTGATTCGAGAACTACCAGATGATCTTTTATGAGAGAGGGTTGGGCGTGGTGGGCACGTAATCACCAACGTAACTCCTCATAAAATCAAGATCAAACTTCAAACTGGTAAGTTCTCGTTTATTCTTACTATTTTACTTCGGAGTCATGTGAGTGATTCAGTGAAGAGTTCAAAGCTTTGTGATTTCATGCCGCAGATTACAATCTCGGCATACCACTGCATTTGATTGACTCAAAAGAGAAATAAATGCATTAGTAATAACATTGTATTCAATGTAATGATAGGGTTTATTTAACAATGTAAACAAACAACAGTACCCCTAAAATTTAGACACTTAAAATGTCATTGACAGTGGATTGACAATTGGTCGATGATAAAATTCTGAAACATCAGCTCATTTGCCCATCCGACGGCCGCTAAAATTTGGTCGAAGGACACATCCCTCCCTTTGGCCGCCAACATAGCTACTGCCCTAGTATAATGAGATGTAAACACACTCTCTAAATGATATACTGATGTTGATGCTGACTTGGTGGAATGAGACATACAATCGTCAATGTTAATACCTGTTGCAGCCACTTGAAATAGTCTGAACCAACCTTCTCTTGTGTAATTGTTTATTACCTAATACACAGTGCTGAATCCATACTTTTAAGGATTCTGGTGGCCTTGATAACATAAAAATGAGACCGTGGGGTATTCAAAATGATCTTAAAAATCATGCCAGCCCTGGTCTGCTCTGCTAGTGTAGACCAGAATGTAAAATGTAATGGCATGAACAGCTGATTCCATCCTGACCAGCCACAGCGTTTGCAATGTTTTGCCGTCGTTGTGCTGATATTAGAGTCATGACTAAGGATGTAGCTGGAACCCCTTGGTGAAGTAATGTTTACACATTTACAATAACCAACTGCATAATCTTGTGATGTGAGTACTTGTATCAAGATCTTTTTAACAGCTTGATATCCGGGTTGGACCCGACAATGTAGTTCCCTTAATTAAAAGGGGAGCTGTAATTTCTCTATAACTGAACTATTGTCAATATCGCTTAAAATGAACTGGAAATGTCAGTAATTTGTATCGTATGAAATGTATCATTAATATTTAACAAACATTTCTGATCCCCTCAATAGAGATGTACTGCTTTTTTGAATGCTATCCATACATACTGCAGTGAACACCCTCATGGCTAAATGTGACAACCTGAGGCATAAGTCAATCCATTGAAAATGTGTAAGTCAATAATCATTTTACTGTGCAAAGACTAGTCTCCTGAACCACACTTTAAAACAGCAAGTTCTTGCTTTTTGGCACAACTGTACCGTTGTGCCATAATGCCTGATGAACCAGGCAACACGGACGGTTGGCCAGTCCGATAGTATGAATCCAAACGAGGTCTTGCTGACTGTTTTAAGACCCAGCTAATGAGGAAGACATAAAGTCCATTCCTCCTATTGAAGCGAGAATAGTAAGATTGAACGAGAACTTACCAGTTCGAAGGTTGATCTTTATTTCATGAGGAGTCGAAGTGAGGGATTTCGTGAAGAGCCCGCCGGCGCGCATGCTCGACATACTTCAAAGTAGCGGCGTGGAATCACAGAACCAACAATAGAAATGACTTCACATAGTATGATTGAATTGACTAAGATTACCAGATGAAGGTGATTGAGGGTTGGGCGAGGAGGGCACGAAATCCCTCACTTCGACTCCTCATGAAATAAAGATCAACCTTCGAACTGGTAAGTTCTCGTTCAATCTTACTATTTCATTTCGGAGTCACGTGAGTGACTTCGTGAAGACTTCAAAGCTTCTGTGATTACACGCCCTGGACCACGTCCATGCTGACACACCACTACCAGGGATGGATGGGAGGAACAAACTGGCTCAATAGCTCATACTGCAAAACAAAAGCATATTTATTAATAACAAATCAAAAACCCCTCATGCGGGGACATCTCCACGTTCTTGACCTGCATTCAGCACGGCTTCTGCGAACTGTAGAGGAGCAGCAACAGGCTTGTTATAAAAACGCTGGAACACAGCTTCATTCGCCCATCCTGCTGTGGCGAGAATTTGGTCCATGGGCACCTCCATGACCCTCGCCGCTGACGTCGATGCAGCCCTGGTGGAATGAGACTTGAACACATTAGTGTCGATACCTGACTTACCCAAGACGACTCGAAGCCACCTGGATATCGTCTGGACTGTCACTCGATGATGAGGTCTCTTATGAGTGACAAGCAGGTATCTCTCCATTCCTCTGATGCGTGCCGTTACCTTGACATAGTGGCGGATATGTGAGGCTAAACATAGCCTAGCATCTGCGGGGTATGCCGGGAACTTCAGCTGCAGCCCTGTGCACCCAGGTCTATGCTGCTTTAGTAGCTCGTCAACGAAAAAGACTACTTCTGTAGGGGTAGATGTCATTCTGTCGACACGCAGTTTGTGTAGTGTCTGTACCCTCTGAGCTGAAGTCAGCGCTAGTAACATCACCAGCTTCATGGTGAGTTGGTCCAGTTGGAGCCCTTCCATGGGAGACCACGTCCTGAGCAGGGTTAATACGTCCCTGACATCCCAGGTGATATTATAGCGTGGTGTAGGCGGATTCATATTGAATATACCCCGCATGAGTCTGGACACTAGCCTGTTGGATCCTACCCCAATCTTGAGGTAGAATGATAGCGCACTTCTGGCGCTGTTGATGGCACTGTAACTTAAGTGTTCATCATGGTGCAACCCCGCGAGGAATTCCAGGACGTCGGTTATTGTCACGTCATCGTACGTGATGCGAGAGCGGCTGCAGTAGGCTTCCCACTTCTTAATATGCGAGCGGTATCTTCGCCTTGTGGACTCTCGACACGACGCCCCGATGGTATCCATGGTCCGAGCCGAGAGGCCGTATTGGACTAACGGCCTGTTCAGAACCTGCAAGCCAACAAATTTAAATAGCCATGGCAAGGATGTGGCTCCCCTGACACAGGGTGAGTAACCAATTGTGGGCAACCCTTCAAAAGGACCCAAGGTTCGTTGAGCATGTCAAAGACCACCGGATACCAAGGCTGTGTGGGCCAGTCGGGTATAATAAGGATGCCCTTGGCAGCATCTGCCTGAATCTTTCGCAATACCCGACTGATGAGGCAAAACGGAGGGAAGGCATAGAAAACCCAATTCCCCCAGTCCAGCGAGAATGCATCTAGCGCTATTGCCCCAGGATCTGGTTCCCATGAAACGTAGGCTGGTACCTGATGGTTCAACCGTGACGCAAAAAGGTCAATGTCCGGTTTACCAAATTTGGCTGTGACTTTAGCAAAAATCTCAGGATGCAACATCCATTCAATGTTGTCATTAAATTTGCGTGACCTGGTGTCCGCCACAGTATTAAGCTCACCTGGCAAATAGGTAGCTGAAATCCAAATGTCTCTTTGAATACACCAGAGCCAAATTGAGTTAGCCAATTTGTCACACGAAACTGACCTGGTACCACCCATATGGTTTAAATATGCCACAGCTGTGGTGTTGTCTATTTGGAGACGGACGTGTGCTCCAACAAGCTTGGAACAATATGCACGAAGTCCGTGGAATGCTGCCAGCAACTCCAAATAGTTAATCCCTTGAGTCAACAACATCGATGCCTCAAGGGTGTCCCATCTACCCCCACAACTAGAGCAATTATCAGTAGCTCCCCAGCCATTGGAGCTTGCATCAGTCTGTAAATATACCACCGGATTAGCCTCCCTGACAGGCTTAAATGAGTTGCTAATGTGACACACCCACCATTGCAACTCAGTTATCGCTTCGGACGGCAGCTGCATAGATCGATCGTAATGACCAGCGTTCCATTTTAACGCAGTAATTTTAGCTCTTTGCAAATTCTGATAATGCAAAGGTCCATATCGTGCTGCCGGAAACAAAGCCACTAACTTGCCAATTACTGTGGCTGTATGCCGAATCGATGGTATATTGGTGCCAATTAAATCTCTGCACACCTTAGTGACTTCCTCAATTTTGTTAATTGGTATAGTTATCCTCATGCTCATTGAGTTCACCGTGAACCCTAGGTAATTAATTACCTGGGCAGGGCAGAACTTTGATTTCTCTGGATGGACAATGAATCCTAATTGTTGAAATATATTGACAGCAGCTGCAACACCCTGTTCAGCCAATTGCAGGGTGTGGCCCACAATAAAGACATCATCTAAATAGGCCATAACTATATGATGTCGTTGTCTCAAATAAGCCATGATTGGCTTCACCAATTTAGTGAACAATCTAGGGGCTGTGGTAAGCCCATTAGGCAAAGCCTTATACTGCCAAAGTTGCCCCATCCAGATAAATTTCAAAAACCTTCTATCATCTTTCTGGATGGATACTGAATAATATGCATCCCTCAAATCAATGCATGCCATAAAGCAGCCATGAGAAATCAATGATTTGGCTGTTTCAAACGTATCCATTTTAAAATGAGTATATGTTACAAACGTATTCAAACGGGTTAGATCAATAATGACACGACAGCCTCCATCCTTCTTAGGTCTAGTAAATATGTTCGAAACAAATTCAATTGGCTCATGCACTGTTTTCTCAATCACACCCTTCTGTTCCAAACTTAAAATTTCCTTGTAACCTGCTGCCTGTTCTGCAGCAGACAATTTGAACGTACGACCAGGCATGTGCTGGGATGGAGGAATGTCGCCATTAATAAACTCAATTTTATGCCCCTGAATATTCCGCAACACATACTCATCACCAGTAAAATTACCCCATGCATCCAAAAACAACCGTAAACGACCACCAACATGGGAAGTTAAACAGAGAGAAAAGAGAGAACCAGACCCCCTCACCTCCGTGGTTACCGGCGGTCCTTGACACGTGTGGGTGGCCGTGGAGGTGCTGGGTTGGCTTGAGGGCGCGGCGTCTTCGATTTCCAAAAAGGTCTCTGCCGACCCTGTCCTAAAAAAGACCCTTGGTGCTGGTTCTGGTGTTGTTGTCGTTGTGGAGCTAGAGGGTGAGTCCTCGTCGAGGCACTGGCCGACCCTCGTGAGCGAATGTATGGAGCTTTTGAGCCGGACGGTGTGGGGGCACTCTTAGAGCGCATGATCCCCACCGTTTTGGCTTGTTCGTCAAGCTCTTTGACTCTCTTCGAGAGGTCCTCACCAAAGAGCTGACGGGGCGGCGGCGGCGGCGGTGGTTTGCACAATCCTGCAAACTTCGGGTTGAGTGCTGGGCGGATGCTGTTTTTGCGAAACCCGTTGATTTCGTGCTGGGTCGCGCACAATAAGGCCAGAGCATCTTCCTGGTCCAAATTCAGCTCGTCCTCGTCCACCGACCGCGCAAAGGCGGTAATACCGGCCGTGAGGAGTTTCAGGATCCGCTGCAATTGTAGCTCTTGTTGACGGATAGCCGCACTGATGTTGCCCCATATTGGCGTATTGACCACAGGCACGTTGAGGGAGTTGCAGTTTGATGGAGCCTTGTGACGGCTCATAGCCTGGATGAGGACTTCTTCCTGCAGCACCTGATTATTAAGAAAGTCCACTGTGGCTGCCAGCTTTGAATTGAGAGGAAGACCAGCCGTATGTGGGGCCGCGAATTTGGTCGCCACATCCAAAAGTTCCTCCGCTGGCACCTCCACCGGAGTTGGTACGGGATCCACCAGAACCTCCTCCTCGTGCTGCTCCAGGCTGATAGTAGATGTTGGTGAAGACGCCCTGTGCCTGTTGCTGCCCTGCTGTTGTTGACGTTGAAGCAGGAGCTCCAGCAGCCGCTCCATACGGTCAATACGCCCTTCACCCTGAACACTCAGGTGGTCGGAGTCCTCCGGCTCTGAAAAGAAAACCGGGCTCCTGTCATCGGCCCGCACCTCGTCGAGGCCCTGCCGGTGCCGGTAGTTGTCGCTAACAGCCGCCGAGGCGAAACTGCGCGATTCCTGCGCGGGCGTGTTCAATCGCCTCCGTTTAGCGAGAGCTGAAGCCGCTGCCACTAAGGGCACATGCGGCGAGGTGTCGGCACCAGCCGAAGCATGGCTGCCTGGGGCCCGCGCAGTCTTGCCGGCTGCCCACATCGTGGACGTTGCCGACGCATGGTGCCGCCCACCCGTCCCGGCGTCGAGAGTCGGGGTGTGCCGGCTGGACCTCACAGCCGCCCCGGGTCTCGCCCTGGAACCTGACCGCTCCTCTGCGACAGGCAATGCCTTAGCCCTAACAGGGTTAGGCTTCTGGGCTCCTCCCCTCCCCCTTCTCGGAGGGCTGAGTGGAACAGGCCGTGCAACGGCACGCGCCCTGCTCGAGGTCGCCAGCGAGCCCGCTGACAACCTGACTGCCATGGCAGGGTCCCCCTGCTCTGGCGGCACACCACACTCCTCCTCACCGAACTCCTCCGAGCTGTGGTGTGCTGGCGGATCTGGACCTGTGAACACAGGGCTTACCCACATCTCCGCCTGAGTCCCGGCCTGCGCTGCAGGTACTGCCGATGGTAAAGGCCCCGGAACTGTTGACCGGCGAACTCATCCTGTCGTCCTCCGGCCCTTCGAACTCCCATCCATGTCCTTGCTGCAAGACATAATCAGACAACAAGGACCACCAACTAAAGGTGGAATACTCACCTCCGTGGCCCCTTATGAAGGGCTGGCGAGGAGCGCGCTCCACCGCCAGCCGTCGCAGCAACGCGTTACGACGATATGTCGAGCATGCGCGCCGGCGGGCTCTTCACGAAGTCACTCACGTGACTCCGAAATGAAATGTATTTCTCCACACTGTTGTGTCACATATTTTTGCAAACAGTGAAACATGCATAAACATGACGAACATTTGATGAAGTATTGAATCATGCTTTGAGATCCAACACTTATTCTGTGTTATCATCAATCTAAACTGGACGATACACCAGTGGCAAGGAGATTAATTACAGGATATTCTTCCTAATTACCATGAGACTAACATATATCACCAGTGTCGAGTAGCAACTTAAATTTGTGCATGAAGAATATGTATATTCACTCAAAACCTTACTCAACAGTGCATTTAGTGTATATATTTAGTTGATACTAACAACTGAGCGGAGACAAGGCTAATAATAATTAAAGGTAAATCCCAATGACCAACAAACAGTTTATCCCATACTGCAAAGCTTTACTGTTATAGTACAGTTACATTGTCTTTGATAACCTTTGTAATGGGATTTGTATAACATGTATCTCTTACCTTATGAATCTGTTGAAGTCAGGAATAGGTTTTTACATTCGGAAAGTTCATATGCCCGATACTCTCCATTCTTCATAATAACATGCCAATCCTGCCTTATTGCATGGGTGGTTTGCATGAGAATTTCTGCCCAATTTCCAAACCCTGGCCATAATCCAACTTACTTGGAATGCTCCGGCTGTGCCTCAACCAAATATTTTTACCCTTTGTGTGCTGTACAAACAAATGTAAATATTACATCTTGTGAACGGTGCACTACCCAAATTTTGGAAGTGCTAGACCCATTTAGTTGAGCATGATTGGAAGGTGCTTCCCCCAGCTCCAGTGAACCGCTACTGCTGATGAACACTTGGGGTGTGTTCTGAACGATGACTTTTGCCCATTGTTGGCCAAATTAATTCATCTGCCAGGCTTCTTCCCCTGTAGAATAGACCTACCTGAATAACCGATTCAGCGGCTGGCTCTCACATCCCCCTGTTGGCGTTGTTCACTGCCGGCACATATATGCTTGAGTATGTTCTATTGACATCTTTAGAGCCCAGAGTCATCTTGACCTTTTGCTCTTCCCTCCTCTGAGAGGGTGATCCGTAGGCAACTCTAACAGGCGCTGCCGCAGGCCGCAGGATACAAATACTGATACAAACCCATTGGCCTCAACCCAATAGAATATTTTACTGGAATGGCAACTTTATTGTCAGGAAAGGTACCTCTGACACGTGCCCTTCATCCCTTTGGGTATGCCCCACGGCCATACCCTGAGACTCAGTGTTAGCAGGATACTGACCCATCTTGGTCTCTGCCTCCGAGAGGGAGACCTTTGCAGCACTGTATACAACAGTTGATGTATTTAGGATAGTCGTTTCAACGCACTATCCAGCCCCGGTGAGGAATTCATCCCCCGACTCCATGGGCGTTGCTCTCTAGCCCCGGTGGAGAATCATTTCACGACTCCGTGGGTGAGTAGATATGTGTGAATTTGAGCAACCCTGTCCCAGGCATTGCTGGCGCTGCCTTTCATAAAGGCCGGCGCTTTTTGACATGAACAGCCCTGCATCAGGCACTGTTGACATGGCTCTCCTGTAGGCCGGCACTTCACACATGAAGCAGCCCTGTCAGGCGCTGCTGGCATGGCTCTCCCATAGGCCGGTAATGTCACAAATGAAACAGCCCTGTATCAGGTGCTGCTGGCACGGCTCTCCCATAGGCCGGCACATTTTACACATGAAGCAGCCCTGTCAGGCGCTGCTGGCATGGCCTGTCCCATAGGCCGCACTATTGCTGTGTAAGCTCACTAAATCAACATTTAGTGTACAGCTTTACCTGTGAAGGGTAAAAATAAATCCTAGCAACCTGTGCTGAAACAATTATAACATTGTCAGAACATATAACAATAACTTTTTACTTTGTCTTTAGCTTTTACTTAAAGAAAAAACACTATAAAATTCATACTTTTTATTATAAGGAGAAACCCTTTATAGCCCGACTCACCTGAGTCAAAGTAGGGCTGAATGAGTCCCAGTAATTTCTTGACTGGGGACCAACGTCTGTGAGCCACTGACCCCACTGCTCCAGCGTTGCTTCCTTGCCGTTCCAACGGCATCCCACAGGCTGGGAGCCGCTGATCCCCCTGTCAGTTTTTACGGCATCCGTAAAATTTCCTGCCGTTTTTACGGCATCCCTGCAGGCTGGGGAGCCGCTAACTGCACTGTTAGCGGCTCCTTATCTCGCAACCCGATCAATTTTGCCGGTTTATCCGCATTTGCGGTCGGACTGGAATTTCCCCACAGTCCATAACCGGCAACTTGTCGGGCTGCGAAACTGGCAGGAAAACCCTCTGTAAAAAGAGGCTCCTGCCTAAAAACCCCTGGTAAGTAAAAAAACAAACTTACCTTTTAAGTTTAACTTACCACCGGCAGGAGCTCTGTCTTGCCAGACTGGTGCATGCGCCAATGCGGCTGACGTAATACTGCGAATGCAGCCTGGCGGGCCTTCTTCACGGAATCACTCACGTGACTCTGAAGTAAAATCACACACAGCAGGGCTTTTAAAATATATGAAAATGATCCATGATAGAGTGGGTATGAAGAGGAACGAACTGCAGATCCTGGTTTAAACAGAAGATAGTCACAAGAACCTGGAGTAACTCAGCGGGACAGGCAGCATATCTGGAGAGAAGGAATGGGTGACGTTTCAGGTCGAGACCCTTCTTCAGATGACTGTTTGAAGGCACTGGGCCCGTACTCGTGAAGTTTAGATGGATGACCTCATTGAAACTTACCGAATAGTGAAAGGCCTGGTTAGAGTAGATGTGGAGAGGATGTTTCCACTAGTGGGAGAGTCTAGGACTAGAGGTCTTAGCCTCAGAATTAAAGGATGTTCCTTTAGGAAGGAGATGAGGAATTTATTTAGTCAGAGGGTGGTGAATTTGTGGAAATCATTGCCACCGAAGGCTGTGGAGGCCAAGTCAGTGGATATTTTTAAGGCAGAGATTGATAGATTCTTGATTAGTACAGGTGTCAGGGGTTATGGGGAGGGGGCAGGAGAATGGGGTTAGGAGGGAGAGATAGAACAGCCGTGATTAAATGGTGTAGACATGATGGGCTGAATGACCTAATTCTGCTCCTATCACTTATGAACATATCCATCAGTTTCTGAGTTGGGACAAATCCATAGCCTTCTAATTTCCATGCTAATGTGCTACTAGGATTGAACCCAGGCCTCTGGTGCTGTAACGCAGTGGGTTGTAGGCTGCCCAAGCGAGATATGAGGTGCTGTTCCTCCAATCTGCGAGTGGCCTCACTCTGACAGTGGAGGAGGCCCAGGACAGAATGAAAATCACAGATGCAATCATGGTCAAAGGTTGAAGACTGCCGGGCGAGGAGAGGGACGACGGTTCGATGGACGATCCAAATGGAGGCGACAGCTGGAGGCCCTGCAGCAGCCTGGGGCTCGCCTGGATCGGGACCCGCTCCGGGAGACCCAGCGCACGGGCCGGACTGGACTTTGCAAATGGCGTCAAAACCTGGCGACTCTTGCACGCTGTCTCTGTGGAATATTATGCAGGGAGGAACTGCAGATGCTAGTTTACACTGAAAATAGACACAATATGCTGGAGTAGCTCTGCGGGTCAGGAAGTATCTCTGGAGAAAAGGAATAGGCGACATTTCGGGTCGAGACCCTTCTTCGTATTAAGAGTCGGGGAGAGAGAAACAAGAAGGATGAAAAGGTACAAAGAACAGGTAGGCATGGTGGTGCAGCGGTAGAGTTGCTGCCTCACAGTGCCAGAGACCAGGGTTTGATCCTGACTACGGGTGTTGTCTGTACATAGTTTGCACGATCTCTCCAAGAGTGCCTTGGGTTTGCAACGGGATCTTCAGTTTCCTCCCACACTCAAAAGACATACGTGTTTATAGGATAATTGGCTTCGGTAAAATTGTAAATTGTCCCTAGTGTGTAGGATAGTGTAAAGGGCCTGTCCCACTTGGCCGTCATTTGCACCTCATTTACGCATCATATGTAAAATACGACGACGCGTTGTGATGCATGGGTAGTGCGGGACGGGCGCATGGAGACGCGTGGAGTTGCGCGCGGTATTGAGCGGCGCTTCAGGATTTTGTGCTGTACGAAATCCTCACGCGTCACCTGCGTGACATAGCGCGTACGCACGCTGACGCATTGGGTACGCACGCCACATCCCGACGTCTCACATGTATCGCGTGGTGACGCATGCCGCAGGGTATTCTAATTACGTCACGCGCACTAGACGGCATGATGACGCGTGATCTGCGCGCAACGTCGCTCGTAATGACGCGTCGACCTATTTTACATATGACGTAGCAATGTTACAAAATTTTGAGATTTAAAAATCAAGTCTGCAATTTATCCCATCAGATAAAGCACAAGAAGAAGTTTAATTTGACACCTAATTCACTTTCATATCTTCAGTGTTAAATAAGCTATGGCCATTTTCATACTCGGAAATTAGCATCTTGTTCCCTATTGCTTTTCCATTGACTTCACACAAAAGCTGTGATCGAGGACAGTCAAAAGCCCATAACTTTCTAAAAATTAACAGATCTGAAAGAAATTTTCAGTTGTTATAGATTGAAGCATTCTGAAACAAATATGAAACCATCTTACTTGGATGACCTGAAATTAAAGTATATAATTAATTAGTTATCTAATTGGAGCTAATTACATAATTCAATTACTAGATCTAAACATGTATCCATTTCTTAAGAAAAGATTAACATTTTTAAATAGCCTAAGTGTCCAAATAACATTCACACAATAATTCATAATATAACATGATTTTTAAATCTCATTGTCATGAATTTATAGGCCAAATTGAAGGAATTTAATTTTTAATTCCCGTAAATTAATGGCCATTTTAATCATCTTGCGAGTGGGTTTTTGTGGAACGCGATCAATTGGAACGTTGTGGTTTGCGGTGAATTTGAACCCCATATTCGCAGGAAAATCACTGCCGGTTCGTATATTTACATAATCACATTTTCGCCAATGACATTTTGATTAAAGTCATCCTAAGAAGCAAGTTTATATGTAAACTAAACAATTTACCTTTTTTATTGTGCTCTCAGTGAAAGCCGCCCCGTTGTCGGCGTTGACGGTGTTAGAAGTCACTTTTTTATTTTACTCCAGCGATTAAATTGTCCCTCGATTTTTTTTTTAAACTTCCAAGAAAGTCTGAACAATTTTTCAGCATCAGCTAGCAGCCCGAGAAAATATATCTTGGACAGGCAGGTGAAAACGGCATTTTAATTTCCCCCCCCCCCCCCGGAAAGGCGCCAAAGTCGCGCACACGGCCAGTGGCAGAACTGCAGCGCCGCTGAAGGTAAGTATTGTGACATACCTATACATGTAAATGAGGCGCAAATAACGGCCAAGTGGGACAGGCCCTTAAGTGTGCGATGATCGCTGGTCGGTGCGGACTCGGTGGGCCGAAGGGCCTATTCTGCGCTGTATTTCTAAAGTAAACTAAACTAAACAAATAAATGAAAGGTTTGAAAAGAACAAATCAGCAATGATGATCAAGAATGATTAAACAATGTTGAGTGAACTATTTCTCCGTGCTTTGTACTAATTGGGGCCTGTGCTTAGGCATGGCACTACTTTACTGAATTGCATTCAAAAAAAGAATTTCACTATACAACAGTACATGTGACATTAAAGAACCTTTGACCATTGAAGTTAGTTTACTTTAGAAATACAGCGCGGAAACAGGCTCCTCGGCCCACCGAGTCCGTGCCGACCAGCAATCTCCATACACCAGTACTATCCTACACACACTAGGGACAATTTACACTTATACCAAGCCAATAGAATGGACATTGGATTCTGGAGGATCAGCACCTCATATTCAGCTTAGGTAGCTGACAACCCAACAGTATGAACATTCTAGAGAAATATTTAGAAGACATTTGAATGGGTCCATGTTTAGTTTAGTTTACAGTGTGGAAACAGGCCCTTCAGCCCACCGAGTCAACGCCGACCAGTGCTCATCCTACACCAGGGACAATTTACAATTACTGTATACCTAGCCAATTAACCTACAAACCTGTACAGCTTTGGAGTGTGGGAGGAAACCTGAGCTCCCGGAGAAAACCCACACAGGTCACGGGGAGAACGTACAAATTCGGTACTGACAGCACCCACAGTGAGGATCGAACCCGGGTTGCTGGGGCTGTGAGGTAGCAGCTCTACCCACTGCGCCACTAAACTATATATGCCGCCCCATAGTCAAGTAAAATTTCTTCTGGCATTCCCAGTTTTGGTTGCTTCTGCTATCTTGGCTTACTGGATAGCCACGTCACACACACACACTCTCTTGGCAGCGGCTGTGGGAAGCTGCCTTCCTGTGCTTTTGCTCAGCAAGGAAATGATGACTCAGTGGAAGCATCTGGCAATCGACTGCGAGTAGCATCCACGGGCATTAAAGAGGGATGCTGCTCCATAAACAGCAGCAGCTGCACTAATTCCCTCATGCAAACTCCTTTTGAACTTGCCACAAAGACATAGGGTGAATGCATGGGGGCCACAGGGTGCCGCAGCGGTAAAGTTGCTGCCTTACAGCGCCAGAGACCCTGGTTCCATCCTGACCTCGGCTACTGTCATAGACAATAGACTATAGGTGCAGGAGTAGGCCATTCGGCCCTTCGAGCCAGCACCGCCATTCAATGTGATCATGGCTGATCATCCCCAATCAGTACCCCGTTCCTGCCTTTTCCCCATATCCCCTGACTCCGCTATCTTTAAAAGCCCTATCTAGCTCTCTCTTGAAACTATCCAGAGAACCTGCCTCCACCGCCCTCTGAGGCAGAGAATTCCACACTCACCACTCTCTGCGTGAAAAAGTGTTTCCTCATCTCCGTTCTGAATGGCTTACCCTTTATTCATAAACTGTGGCTAGACAAAAATGCTTGAGAAACTCAGCGGGTGAGGCAGCATCTATGGAGCAAAAGAAATAGGCAATGTTTCAGGCCGAAACCCTTCTTCAGACCGATGTGAGGGTGGGGGGGGAGGGAAGATGAAAGGAAGAGGTGGAGCCAGAGATCTGAGGGAGAGTTAAGAAGGGCTTGAGACAGTAGGGACTACCTGAAATTAGAGAAGTCAATGTTCATACTGCTGGGGTACAAACTGCCCAAGCGAAATATGAGGTGCTGCTCCTCCAAACTGTGGCCCCTGGTTCTGCACTCCCCCAACACCGGGAACATGTTGCCAGCCACTAGCGTGTCCAAACCCTTAATAATCTTATGTGTCAATAAGATCCCCTCTCATCCTTCTAAACTCCAGAGTGCACAAGCCCAGCTGCTCCATTCTCTCAGCATATGACAGTCCTGCCATCCCTGGATTAACCTTGTAAACCTATGCTGCACTCTCTCAATAGCAAGAATGTCCTTCCTCAAATTAGGGGACCAAAACTGCACACAATACCCCAGGTGTGGTCTCACTAGGGCCCTGTACAACTGCAGAAGGACCTCTTTGCTCCTATACTCAACTCCTCGTGTTATGAAGGCCAACATGTCATTCGCTTTCTTCACTGCCTGCTGTGCCTGCATGCTTACTTTCATTGACTGATGAACAAGAACCTCCAGATCCCGTTGTACTTCCCCTTTTCCCAATTTATCACCATTTAGATAATAATCTGCCTTCCTGTTTTTGCTACCAAAGTGGATAACGTCACATTTATCCACATTAAGCTGCATCTGCCTTGCATCTACCCACTCACCTGTCCAAGTCACCCTGCATACTGATAGTATCCCCCTTACAGTTCACACTACCACCCAGCTTTGTGCCATGTGCAAATTTACTAATGTTACTTTGAATCCCTTCATCTAATTCATTGATGTATATTGTAAATACCTGCGGTCCCACCACTCAGCCTTGCGGGACCCCACTAGTCACTGCCTGCCATTCTGAAAGGGACCTGTTAATCCCTACTCTTTGTTTCCTGTCTGCCAACCAATCTTCTATCCATGTCAGCACTCTACCCCCAATGCCATGTGCCCTAGTTTTGCCTACTAATCTCCTATGTGGGACCTTTTCAAATGCTTTCTGAATGTCCAGGTACACTACATCCACTGGCTCTCCTTTGTCCATTTTCCTAGTTACATCCTCAAAAAATTCCAGAAGATTAGTCAAGCATGATTCTCTCTTTGTAAATCCATGCTGACTCGGACCGATCCTGTTACTGCTATCCAAATGTGCGGCTATTTCATCTTTTATGATTGACTCCAGCATCTTCCCCACCACCGATGTCAGGCTAACTGGTCTATAATTCCCTGTTTTCTCTCTCTCGTCTTTCTTAAAAAGTGGGATAACATTAGCTACCCTCCAATCAACAGGAACTGATCCTGAAACTACAGAACATTGGAAAATGATCACCAATGCTTACACAATTTCTAGAGCCACTTCCATAAGTACCCTGGGATGCAGACCATCAGGCCCTGGGGACTTATCAGCCTTCAGTCCCATCAGTCTACCCAACACCAATTACTGCCTAATGTGGATTTCCTTCAGTTCCTCCATTATCCCAGATCCCCTGACCACTAGTACGTCGGGAAGATTGTTTGTGTCCTCCTTAGTGAAGATGGATCCAAAGTACCTGTTCAACTCATCTGCCATTTCCTTGTTCCCCATAATAAATTCACCTTTTTCAGTCTTCAAAGGTCCAACTTTGGTCTTAAGTATTTTTTTCCTCTAAGCGTGGAAATAGGCCCCTCGGCCCAACTTGCCCACACCGACCAACTAGTCCCTTCTTGTTTTCTCCAAGAGCTCTGGTTTCCTTCCACACTCCAAAGACATGCAGGTTTCAAATTATTTGGCTTTGGAAAAAATGTAAATTGCTCCAAGGGTGGAGGATAAAACGTGTTTACGGGGTGATCATGGGTCAGCACGGAACCGGTGGGCAGAAGGGCCTGTTACCACATTGTATCTCCAATGTCTAAATTAAAGTCTAGTCTGAAGAAGGGTCTTTCTTTCTTTCCCCTACAACAATCAGTCTGAAGAAGGGTCCCAACCTGAAACGTCCCCTTTCCACTTTCTCCACAAATGCTGCCTGACCTGATGAGTTACTCCAGAATCTGGTCTTCATCTTTGGTATAAACCCGCATCTGCAGTTCCTTTTCATTACATTGAAACTATAAGGGTTTGGTGGAGAAATATTTTGGTAATGCACTGACCAGGGGAACTTTGTGATGGATCAATGTTGTGCGTCCCAACAAATGATGCTCACCACCAAAATGCAACCGGAGAGGTCGGTTATAACATAGAAAGGTGCAGCACAGGAACTGGCCCAAATTGTCTGTGCCGACCATAATACTAAAATAAACTAATCTCATCTGCCTGGTTTCCACACAGGCTCCTCACTTGAAGCAGTTAGTAAGATCAGGTTTAACTCTATATGAGGATACTCCAGGCTGCAGCCAAGCACTAGGTGTAGATGGATATGGGCCAAACGGGGGCAGTGTAGATGGGGCATCATGGGCAAATTGGGCCGAAGGGCCTGTTTCAGTGCTGCATGCCTCTATGACTATGTAAATTGCTCATTTCTAAGTTTCACCCCAGTCTAGTTTCAGTAATTTCGTTCAGACCGAAAGGTCTGAATGACAATAAAGGTAATCTAATCTAATCTAAAAACACTGAATCAAGCACTTGAAACAACTACATTTTATTTTAACAAAAGCGTATTACAGTCAACTACTGTACCTATCCCACTGCGGGTTCGATCCTCGTGTCTGCCTGTTCAAGCCCTCTAGGCCTCGCTCAGACAGAGACACTCCAGAAGGTCACGAGGCCCCAAGCGCTCTCCCAGAAAATCGACGCTGGACCTCGTGGTAGAGAACTTTTATATGTCCCGGGGCCTCGAGGGGCCGAACCACATGGGGGTGGTCTCTTAATAACCCAATTATAGCTATCGATTAACCCCATACATAACAGATATGTCCCAAACCCAATAATACAGCAGCTCAATACATTTTATTCAAACCGGACTTCGCAAGGAAGCCAACTTAGCAACATTTACCCTGATCTGCCAGAATCCCAGACAAGGCTCAATACCTCATCCAATCAACACTCGGCAAAGTCAAGCTCTGCAACATTATTTACAATTATTTACAAGGTGTATGTCTGGTTTGCAGCCATCCAATCCATTCTATGCATTTTGCACCTAATTGACAGGGTCTGCAGATGCCCTTATTCTTTTCTTGCAACTTGTATCTAGGCTCGAGACACACTGGCACCACTCTGCAGCTTGTCCCAGTTCTGCTTGAGAGCAAGTCCAAATTGACCAAATCTCCCAGCAGCCCTGAAGCTTTTACCCCATTTTGAAGTCCTATCCTCTCCAATTTAGCCAGGATTAACAACTATATGGGAACAGTACTATAATGCTGAGAACTATATGCTTCTCTTCCACTTTGCTCTATCTATATTTGACGGTTGTATTCATCTATAGTATATCTGATCTATTTGGATGGCATTCCCTTATTCCCTTGTTATTCCCTGATCATGTATCTGTACACTGTAAATGGATCGATTGTAATCATGTATTGTCTTTCCTCTGACTGGTTAGCACGCAACAAAAGCTTTTCACTGTACCTTGGTACACGTGACTATAAACTAAACTCAAGTAAACAATTGATGTCTGAAACTGAGTTCAACACAAAAAGCAGGAGTAACTCAGCGGGACAGGCAGCATCTCTGGAAAGAAGGAATGGGTGACGTTTTGGGTCAAGATCCTTCTCCAGACTGGTTAGGGGAAAGGGCAACGAGAGATATAGACAGTGATGTGGAGAATAAATGAAAGATATACAAAAAAGTAACGATGATGAAGTAAACGGGCCATTGTAAGCTGTTTGTTTGGTGAAAACTGTTTGGAGTAGCTGGTGCGACTTGGGTGGGAGAGGGAAGGAGAGAGAGGGAATGCCGGGGTTACCTGAAGTGAGAGAAATCAATATTCATACCACTGGGCTGTAAGCTGCCTAAGCGAAATATGAGATGCTGTTCCCCCAATTTGTGTTTAGCCTCACTCTGATAATGGAGGAGGCCTAGGACAGAACGGTCTGTGTGGGAATGAGAAGTAGAATTAAAGTGTTTAGTAGCCGGGAGATCAGGTATTTATTTTATCAGATCATTTGGAGATTTTTATCAGATCATTCGAGATCATTTTATTGAAACTGTACCTCAGTATGCATGACAATAATCAACCTATTCCTAATAGGACTGAGGATGGGGTTTAAGAGTCTGAGAGAGGACTTTGAGAGTCGTGAGGCAGTTACAGGGAGTTTGATAGTAACATAGTAAGATGGGCAGAAGAGAAGGGTCTTGTGGAAGGGGACATGTGACCAAGGAGCAGGAGTACGGTGTAAAAACAGTTTTTATCCATGAGTAGTTGCTCTACTCAACAGCCAAAAATCTGGAGCCTCCCTTTGATCTGGTATTTTGTTGGTTCACTTGCTTGACCAATGGTGTTTTATCATTAATGTTTTATTGTTATTAATGTTTAGTGTTTTCTGAGTCATTCGTTACTGTCACTGTATGTCATGTTGTTACTTGTGGGCGGAGCACCAAGGCAAATTCCTTGTATGTGAATACTTGGCCAATAAACTTACTTACTTACTTTAAAAAAATAAAAAATAAAGAGGATGGATGGATAGGGTAGGAATTGTACAGTGGGAACAATAGGGAGATTGGAAAGGAATGTGAAATGCGGGGAAAGCACCCGGGGCAAACCCGCGCGGTCACGGGGAGAACGTGCAAACTCCGTACAGACAGCACCCGTAGTTGGGATCGCACCCGGGCCTCTGGTGCTGTGAGCACTGTAAGGCAGCAACTCTACCGCTGCGCCCCAACTTGGCCAGCTATTTTTCAATGTTACTGACCCGGGGGGGGGGCTAATGTGGTCTGAACAGCAAACAACTCTCTGATCCCGCAGACCAAAACCTTGGTAAAGTGATGAGTCGACGTGTCGATGTCCGATTTAGAAGCCTCAACACCACCGTGCGATGGGAGTGGAATGTGCCCCTGACCTTCAACCCCAACAAGCCTCCTTTCACGCTCCTGTCCAGAATGTTTAAGTTGAAGTGAAACATTTTTTGTGCTTCTTCCCTTACGCTGTCAACAAATGGTTCCTTTCAGCTCTTCTTAAAAAAAAGTTATCCCCCCCCCCACCACCTCATCAGAACAAAATCAACGCTCATTCAGTGGGACAGACAAGAGGGCTTATTGAGGCTGCTGAATAGAATGTCTTACCTTCCTCTCGGGCCCTGCTTATTTTCCTAGCCACTCTCGCAGCTAACGGGATGCTGAGTTCGTCTTTGTACAGCCCCATCAGTTCACCCAGACCAGCAATTAAACAGCCTGAATATTGATGGCACTCAGTCCAAAGCCTCACAATTAGCCTGTTCATTCAGCGCTAAGCTCCGGGGACCTCTCGGACCTGGGCCTGATGAGATGGGAACATCATGTATTAGGAGCAAGCCCATGACGGATGCAAAGCAGCCCTGGCACCAGCTCATTAATCACACGATGGGTGAGAAGACAAGGCCCATAGTGTAGAGGTTCAAGCAACCCTTGGCCGTGACCAACAGCAGGACATCCCAAATGGCAGTGGAGCTAACGAGCGGGGATACGAGGAACCGCAGAAGCTGGTTTTCACGACAAAAAAAGACACAGAGTGCTGGAGTAACTCAGCTGGGTCAGGCAGGATCTCTGGAGAACATGGACAGGTGACGTTTCAGGTTGAGACCCTTCCTCAGTCTGAACCCGTTGAGTTATTCCAGCATTTTGTGTCTCTCCTCAGTAAACCAGCATCCACAGTTCCTTGTTTCTACTTGTTGAAACAAACAAAGGGATTTTTCATCAATCAAATCAAAACATCAAACAAACTTTATTATCATTTAGAAATACATCGATATATGCAATTCCAAACGGAATTCCGTTGCATTTGGCTCCCCATGCAACACAATAATAAACAGAAGGATAAAATGGATAAAAGGATAAAATCGACAATGGTGGCAGCCCATTACATGGCATTCAGGAGTCTGATGGCTTGTGGGAAGAAGGTGTTGCAGAACCTTGATGTTCTGCTCCTTATGCTATGATATCTTTTGCTCAGATCATAGAGTATTTTAGCTCAGATCATAGAGTATTTTAACATATCCTACCATACTTATGCCGATGACACACAACTTTATATCGCAGTGTCACCACATGACCATAGTCCCCTACACTCACTGAGTCAGTGTGTCAAACAAATCAATGAATGGATGAACCAGAACTTCCTCCAGCTCAATGCAAATAAGAGAAATTAATGTCTTTGGTGCCAAAAATACAAGGCTAGAGATGAGTGCTCAACTTGACTCAATCGCACTGAAAACCACAGACAAAGCCAGAAACCTTGGTGTAGTTATGGACTCGGATTTGAATTTTAACAGCCATATAAAGACCATTACCAAATCTGCCTACTACCATCTAAAAAACATTGCAAGAATCAAGGGATTTCTGTCCAAAGAAGACACTGAAAAACTTCTTCATGCATATATCTTCAGTAGGTTAGATTGTTGTAATGGCATCTTTACAGGTCTCAGTAAAAAATCAATTAAACAACAGCAGTTTATCCAGAATGCCGCTGCCAGAGTCTTGACCAACACCAAGAAAATGGACCACATTACACCTGTCCTTAAATCTTTGCACTGGCTCCCTGTGTGTAAAAGGATAGATTTTAAAATTCTGTTACTGGCCGACAAGGCACTGAATGGTCTGGGTCCAAAATACATCTCTGACCTACTTGTTGTATATGAGGCACCTAGACTCCTCAGGTCTTCAGGGACAGGTTTACTCTGTGTTCCCAGGGTCAGAACTAAAAAGGCTGAAGCAGCGTTCAGTTTTTATGCTCCACACCTGTGGAACAAGCTCCCTGAACACCTGAAGTGTGCACAGACTGTAACCTAATTTAAGTCAGGCCTAAAAACACTGTTGTTTACTGTAGCTTTTCCATAACCCAACATGTAGGTAATCTTAACCTTCTAATCTTAACCCTTTTATGTGCTTTTAAAATCGTTTTAATATTTTAGTGACTTTGTTTTACTATTCATGCAGTTGTCTTATTGCTTGTTATGTAATTTTTGATTTTGGCTATTTTGTTGTCCTGTGTTGTATTGTGGTTCTGTAATGTTTTTAAACTGTGTTATTCTTTTGTTTCTTTTGTAAAGCACTATGAATTGCAGCTTGTACGAATGGTGCTATATAAATAAACTTGCCCGAGGGCAGCAGAGTGAACAGTCCGTGATGGAGATGTGTG
Organism: Raja brachyura; assembly: GCA_963514005.1. The sequence goes on from OY740818.1 coordinate 8,518,087, forward strand.
GGGTCCTTTATAATTGCTTGCATTTATTCCAGAACCAGGTGTGTGGCACTGAAGCAGGCTCAGCCGGGAAAGAAGTGTCTAGTTGTGTAATCATTTAATTCATCTTAATTCATGAAGGGTGGGGACCCTTCTTCAGACTTATTCTTCAAACTAATTCTTGGCTGCAGTGCAGGAAACAGGAACTAGGAACAGTTATCTGAGGTGCAAGGAACCAAAGATGTAACTGGAGTCTGAAGAAGGGTCCCAAACCGAAACATCTTCTCAGTCTGAAGAAGGGTCCCGACCCAATACATCACCTGTGAGGGTCTCCAGCTCCGTGTGTCTTTTTTAGCTGTTATGGTGGGCCTTTTTCAGTCAATTTTTCAGGATCTATTTAGTTTAGTTTAGTGATACAACGTGGAAACAAGCCCTTCGGCCCACCCAGTCCGCGCCGACCAGCGATCCCCACACATTAACAAAATCCTACACGCTCTAGAGGCAACTTACAATTTTACCAGAGCCAATTAACCAACAAACCTGAAACGCCTTTGGGATGTGGGAGGAAACCGGAGCACCCAGAAAAAACCCACACAGGTCACGGGGAGAACGTACAAACACCGTATAGACAGCACCCGTAGGCAGGATCGAACCTGGGTCACTGGCGCTGTAAGGCAGCAACTCTAGCACTGCTCCACCATGCCACCCAGGGCACAATAATTTATTTTCTCTCTTCAAGGTAGTAGGGCCTTCTTGTAACTCTGCAGTCCTTCTGATGAGGGTGTTCCCTGTGTGCTGTTCTTCCATAGCAATGGAACACACAAAATACATTTTAACACAAACATCCACCACAGTGACTCCTCCACATTCCTCACTGTGATGGAAGGCGAATAAAAGTTCAATCTCTTCCCTTCGTTGCTCTCCAGTGGTCAGGGGCTTCGAGCCCTCCGTTGACGGGACGATCTTGACTCCCGTAGCCGGCGGCGTTTGGGCCCTCCGCAATGGGGCGATCAGCTCCTGCAACTGGGGGGATGTCAGCTCCCCCACGCCGGTGATCGGACCTTGGGTTGGGGATGGTCAAACCTCTGCGTCATTGGAGCTCCCGACTCGGCCTCTCCCGAGACTGTGAGCTCTTGATGGTAAAGCCCGCAGGCCACGGTTGGAGCGATCCCAGGCATGGGCCATACAGGTTTGTAGGTTAGTTGGCTTCGGTAAAATTGTTAACTGTCCCGAGTATGTGGGATAGTGCCAGTGTACGGAGATCGCAGGTCAGCGCGGACTCGGTGGGCAAAAGGGCCTGTTGTAGCCAGTGCTGTAAGGCAGCAACTCTACTGCTGCACCACTGTGCTGCCCAAGAAGTTGGCAGATGGGGTTTCATTTTGGAAAATTCATCTCTTTGGAAGGAAGAGTGAAATATATTATTTTACTTCGGAGTCACGTGAAGGAGCCCCGCCAGGCGCATGCGCGTCATTACGTCGCCGCATGTCGCAATGAACGGGCTGGAGAGCGCAGCTCCACCAGCGGCAAGTAGAAAACCTCGCAGGTAAGTGTTTTAAAAAACTTTACAGCAAGATTTAAGCTCCATAAGGCTGGCTTGCGAGTCAGCAGGAGCCTGTGGTATAGACAGCGGGGGAACAAGCGTGGGTCCCGCAGCGTTGCAGTCCCATCGCAGCGATCGGGAAAAAGGATAAGTGCGGTGTGGTTCCGATACCGGTGGCCGTTATTTCCGTAATTGACGACCCTCCAGCTGCTCCAGTGTCGCAGGGCACTGAGGCCACAACGGTAGGATAGCACATACAGGGTCTGCTTGTTACCAGATGCAGTTTTTCTTAGTATTATGCACACAAATACACAAGAAAATGTAAAAGAAAGTGACTCTCCTCCAAGACAGGAAAAGAATGTGGGGGAGACTGGAAATGGAGAAAATGCTCCAAACTTTACTCAGTCAAGGGTACAAAGACCCAGAGATTTCCCAGGCAGCCTCCGAAGGAGTTCCATACACTGGGTATGGTGCCTGTCAAAAATGGGAATCTGACTTTCCAGTGCCTTGTTTAGGTCTGGATGAGGTCTCCCTAGAGTAGGACACGGGAGTACCAGGGCAGGAGGAGACTGACCCTGAAGCTGGTGTGCCTACTTATGTGTATACACCAGAGCACAAGATGCACGCTCCGGGTGTTCCCGATGTAGCATCAAGTTTTGCTATATTGGAAGGGACTAGTGAGGCTATGGACGAGAACCTGGCTGCCAACATTAATTATTTGGTTTCTCACCAGCTCCAAGAAACTGTTATGACTGAAACAGCTGAAAAAAATATATAAAACACCCATCTATTGTGCCTCGCTCCGGGTGCCAACAGTAAACTCAGCAATTTGGGCACCCGGAGCGAGGCACAATAGATGGGTGTTTTATATATTTTTTTCAGCTGTTTCAGTCATAACAGTTTCTTGGAGCGTAACAATGCGAGGGCAGGAAATGTGTTTCCAGCATTTCCTCCAGCTGATATTAGCTGACATCTCTGCATTTGGGAAAGACATACAAGGGTCAACAATGTCCAAAACCCAGAAGGACATGCTTGCGTTATTCTGCAATGCCTATTTCGAACTTAATTGTATGAGGAAAATTGCCATTCGGCCAACATTACACCCAAAAAATTGCAGGACTGTGTAGGGCAAACAATATCCAGGCACCAGAGTAATTATTGGTGAAAATCTGCCAAAACAAATTAAGGATATTTGCCTTATAAAACGTCTCATCCCTGCTCCGAGAAAACAAGCAGGTTGGATACAAAGGGGGTTTGATTCTGGAGCAGGGACCAGCAGCGACAGGGAGATGGGTAGAAAGTATTATACCCTGTACAGCCCACATCAACCCTTATATTGGGAGACGGAGATCTTCTAGTTCGTTTACAGAGCTACAGAAACTTCATTCCATCACAGATAGAATTTCTGGGGAACAACCTTCAGTTGGGGGTAGATTACAATTGTTTTATAATGAATGGTGCTGCATTATATCTGATCGGTTTATACTAGATACTGTGTCAGGCTCTACAATAGAATTTATGGCAGGAGTTGATCCACCTGTACAGAATAGGCCAAATAGAGTCTTGGTGTTTGCTGCACCAGAAACTCGTCAGATGGAGAAGGAGAAGGAATGTCAGGGCGTGAGGGAGAGGTGGGGGGGAGGCAGTCTGGGTTAACAGAATTGAGAAAATTCAATGTTTAAGCCCAGAGGATGCAGACTCCCCAAGCGGAATATGAGGTGCTGTTCCTCCAACTTGCGGTGTTGATCACTCTGGCCGTGGAGGAGGCCCAGGACCGAGAGGTCGGATACGGAGTGGGAGGTGGAGTTGAAGTGCTGAGCCACCGGGAGGTCGGGTTGGTTATTGCGGACCGAGCGGAGGTGTTCGGCGAAACGATCGCCCAGCCTCCGCTTGGTCTCACCGATGTAGATCAGCTGGCATCTGGAGCAACGGATGCAGTAGATGAGGTTGGAGGAGGTGCAGGTGAACCTGCATAATAATAGAACCTGCATTAAATAATTACCTAATGGGTTAACTTCAGCTCTCAGGCGGTTCACAAAATTATTGAAACCAGCACTGGTGTTACTGAGGGCTCAGAATCACATTGTAATGGCTTATCTAGATGATATGTTAATTGCAAGCACCACTCAGGAGACAGCTGAAGAACTGGTTTCAGCAACCACAAGCCTATTTGAAAGGCTAGGGTTTCTGATCCATCCAACAAAATTTAAGTTACAGCCATCCCAAACAATTGATTATTTGGGGGTTTGTCATTAATTCAGTTGATATGTCAGTAACTGTGCCAACAGCTAAAGTTGTGGATATTACAAATGCCTGTACTTGCCTCGCTGAGAAACCTTATGCCTCCGTCTGAGAAGTAGCCAGGGTTATTGGGAAATTGGTAGCAGCGTTTCCTGCTGTAGAGTTTGGACCTCTGCACTATCAAAGTCTACAACGAGCCAGAGAACAAGCACTAAAAAAGGGGCAGGTCATTTTGATAGGTCCATGCAGTTACCAACTACAGCCTTAGCTGAATTGCAATGGTGGATTATCAATGTTGCACAAGCTACTAAAAATATTTTCGTTCAGCAATCTTCAGTGGTTTACAGGCTGATGTGAGCGCTCTCGGATGGGGAGCTATGGACAACGAGTCTAGCTGTGGTGGTAGATGGTGTGTCCAAGAGGAGTTAATTCTCCAAACACATGGTATAAATTATTTGGAGTTATTAGAGGCATTTTATGCATTGAAAGTTTATTGTTCTACAATGAATGATTCACATGCTCCCATGCTGGGTCGCCTGGGCGAGGGTGTCTGATGTTGTGAGACCCGAAACACCCGATGACCCCAGGTCACATCACTGAGGATGCATCCCAGCGCATCTAGAAGATGTATCATTTTCACATTGCAGTCTGGCTCAGCCAGTGGCACCTAGGAATAGACTGGGTGTCAACCAAGAATAGTTTGGTGACTACTGGAGAGACAGTTGGCGACACGGAAAGACGGCACCCAGGAAAGCACCCCAGTCTGTGTTTTTCGTGAGAAAGACACCCAACAAAGCTACGGAAAGGCCTAATGAACCATCGTGTTTACTTTCAGTTATTACTTTCCTTTGTTATCATTATTATTATTATTAAAATAGTTATTGAATAATTTGAAGCAATGTTCAATATATTATTTATTCACTGCTGTGTCAACTGAAGCAGTGTGTCATATGGAGCGCATCTACGGCATGAAATCACAGAACTTTGAAATCTTCACGTAGTCACTCACGTGGCTCCGAAGTGAAATTGTAGGATTAAACGAGAACTTACCAGATCGAAGTTTGATCCTTGTTTTATGAGGAGTTACGATGAGGGATTACGTGCCCTCCGCTCCCGGCCCTCAAAATCAAAAGGATCATCTGGTAGTTCTAGTCTTCTGAAAGCCTTACCATCGGCTATCGGTTTCTGTGTTTTCACGCCGCTGCTTTGAAGTATGACACGCATGTGCCTGGCGGGGCTTCGTCGCGTAATCCCTCATCGTAACTCCTCATGAAACAAGGTTCAAACTTCAAACTGGTAAGTTCTTGTTTAAGCCTACTATTTAACTGGAGATCGACCACAAATTGTGGAGGGATTAAAGAGATCTGGAACACAATGCGCAAAAAGTTGGCAGTAGAATAAATAATTAGAAAAACTTGTGGAATGGTGGGTTTCATTGAAAGAAGTTAGGAATAAAAATGAGGGAAGTTTTGATACAACTTTAAAGGCTGGTGTTGAGACCACCTCCACAGTATAATTAGCGTACATGTTTGGTCTCCATATTTAAGGAAGGAAGTCTTCACATTGGAGGCAGTATGGGCAAGATTCACGAGTTGAGTCTTGGGATGAAGTGTTTGATGCAGAATGAAAGATGGATTAGTGTAACAAGGAACTGCAGATGCTGGTTTAAACCAAAGTTAGACACAAAAAACTGGAGTAACTCGGCAGGACAGGCAGCATCTCTGGAGAGAAGGAATGGGTGACATTTCGGGTCGAGACCCTTCTTCAGGTTGGGAATAGAGTAATTAGAAAACTGGGATGTAACCTTACCCAAACACATATGATTCTGTGAAGAACAGACAGGGTGGATGCTAGGCAGATTTTCACCTTAGATGGGGAATCATCATTGCCACAGAAGGCAGTGCAGGCCAAGTCAATGGATACTTTTAAGGCAGAGGTAAATAGATTCTTGATTAGTTCGGGTGTCAGGGGATACGGCGAGAAGGCAGGAGAATGGGGTGGGGAGGGACAGGTAGTTCAGCCATGATTGAATGGCGGTGGACTTGATGGGCCGAATGGCCTAATTCTGCTCCTATTACTTATGACCTTATGACCTTATGATCATGAACTGGGACATGGCTTCAGAATAAAGGGCCTTCATTTTTGGCAGCGACAGGGAGAGATTTCTTCTTTCAGAGAGTCAGATATCTGTGACAATTTCTTTCTCCAGAGAGGTATAGACATGGGGTCATTGAATCGATGGAATCATGGTGTGAAACAGTGTGTAAAAAGGCCCTTTGGCCCAACTTGTCCACACCGACCAACATGTCCCAGCTACACTAGTCCCACCTACCTGCATTTGGCCCATGTCCCTCTAGACCTGTCCTATCCATGTACCTGACTAATTGTTTCTTAAACGTTGCGATAGTCCCTCAACTGCCTCCTCTGGCATCTCATTCTATACACCCACCATTCTTTGTGTGAAAATGTTACCCCTCAGATTCCTATTAAATCTTTCCCCCCTTCACCTTAAACCTATGTCCTATGTTTCTCGATTGCCATATTCTGGGCAAGAGACTCTGTGCGTCTACCCGATCTATTCCTCTCATGATTTTATACAATAGACAATAGACAATAGGTGCAGGAGTAGGCCATTTGGCCCTTCGAGCCAGCACCGCCATTCAATGCTATCATGGCTGATCATCCCCAATCAGTACCCCGTTCCTGCCTTCTCCCCATATCCCCTGACTCCGCTATTTTTAAGAGCCCTATCTAGCTCTCTCTTGAAAGCATCCAGAGAACCTGCCTCCACCGCCCCTTATACACTATAAGATCGCCCCCTCATCCTCTAGTGCTGCAAGGAATAGAATCTATTCAAGATTGAGATTTGCAAATAATTGAATCACAAGGGAGCCAAGGCATATGGAGATCAGAAAGGAAAAAATAGAATTGAAACCAATGACCATGGAAAGTAGTACAATAAACCTTTGGTTATACGGACCACTTTATAATGGATTGTGGTTATAACGAACAAACCTGCCGAACCTCACCGCCAGGTCGCGCTGCCGCCACCACCACCGCCCCTCACCTGTTCTCTGGATGCCACAACTATCGACTCCCCCAATCCTCACGTCCCCCCCTGAAGCCAGCAGATTGGGGCCATCAACGAATTGGTCGACTGGGCTCACAGCATATTCACTGGCATTTAGAACGATGTGAGGAGATCTTATAGAAACATATACAATTCTTAAGGGATTGGAAAGGCTAGATGCAGGAACAATGTTCCCCATGTTGGGGGAGTCCAGTACCAGGGGTCACAATTTAAGAATAAGGGGTAAGCCATTTAGGACTGAGATTGGGAACAACCTTGTCACTTAGAGAATTCTCTTCCACAGAAGGCAGTGGAGGCCAATTCACTGGATGTTTTCAAGTGAGAGTTAGGTATAGCTCTTAGGGCTAACAGAATCAGGGGATCTGAGGAGAAATCAGGAACAGGGTACTGATTTTGGATGATCAGCCATGATCATATTGAATGGCAATGTTGGCTCGAAGGGCCGAATGGCCTACTCCTGCACCTATTTTCAATGTTTCTATGGAACTCAGCTGGATTCCATAGAAACATAGAATATAGGTGCAGGAGTAGGACTTTCGGCCCTTCGAGCCAGCACTGCCTTTCAATATGATCATGGCTAATCATCAAAAATCAGTCAGCCATGTCTACTACTTTTGCAATGGCACTCTATAACTCGGTTATTCTCTTTCTCGGTTATAGCGGATGATCGGCAATAACAGACATCGTTTACCTCTCCCCCCCATAGTCTGTTATAACGAGGGTTTACTGTTTGAAGCCAAAGGTTAGACCAGCCATGATTTCATTCAATGGAGGAGCAGGGTTAAGAGACCAATTGTGTAGGAAGCTACAGCAGAAACTGGTTTAAACCGAAGGTCGACACAAAATGTTGGAGCAACTCAGCGAAACAGGCAGCATCTCTGAAGAGAAGGAATGGGTGACGTTTCGGGTCGAGACCCTTCTTCAGACTGAACTGAGAGATCAATTGCTCTACTGCTCCTGCACCTTAAGGGCCTGTCCCACCAGCATGCAACTCTATGCGATTAGCACGACTAACGTGGTCGCTTGAGCCGTCCGGCGTCGCGGGGCCGGTCCCACTTCGATCGCCGGAGCCGTACGGAATTGTGCGGAGTTCGTCCCGAGTTCGTCCCGACACCGCACGGGGCTCCGAAAAACCGACTATGTCCAGAAATCCCGCGCGGCAACGGCTTGTCGGCTCGCAGTCGCCTCGACATTTACACACCGCCCCGACATCGTGCCTCCGTGACCCTCTCGGTAGGTGCCTCCATGACCCTCTATGTGTGTGGCTCCGTGGCCCTGTGTGTGTGTGTGTGTGCGCCTCGGTGCCCCTCTCTGTGTGCCCCTCTCTGTTCTGGCGAACTTACCTTGGACTTCGCTCCAAGTTCGCCTCACTTTGTGCCGCGTTGGACGAATGGACGAATGGACTAATTGGGTGTAATTGGCTGAATAGTTTAGTTCCGTTTAGTTTATTGACACGTGTACTGAGATGTAGTGAAAAACATTTGTTGCGTGCTAACCAGTCAGCGGAAAGACAATACATGATTACAATGGAACCACCCACAGTGTCCAGATGCAGGATAAAGGGAATAGATAAAGTCCAGTGAGGTGTGATTAAAGATAGTCTGCGGGTCTCCAATCAGTAAAGTGGAGGTGTGGGAAGAAGATGGATGGAGTGGTTTGTGGTTCCCTAAAATTAGAGACTTCAGTGTTCACACCGTTTGGCTTAGTTTAGCTTAGAGATACAGCAGGAAACAGGCCCTTCAGCCCACTTAGTCCTCGCCGACCAACGATCCCTGTCCACTAAAGGGCTTGTCCCTTTAGGCGATTTTTTTCGGCGACTGCCGGTGACAGTCACAGTCGCAGCGTCTGGACTCCCCCTACGACAATGTCGACGACAACCTACCACCTAGTCGATGTCAAGCTACGACAACTGGCGACCCAATTCTTCACGACTTAGGACGTCCACTTACGGCCACACATATGAAAACCTACGACCACACAGGCGGCAAACTACGACAACCGAAGTCAACGTACGTCCGCCCGCGACAACTGAAGACAACTGAAGACAATTCAGTCGCCGGTACCTGTCGCCAATTGACGTAGGTTGACGTAGGGAGTCGCCAATGGAATTCACCAACGTCAGCACCGGCGACAACCTACGACAGCACCTACGACAGGAGAAGACAAGCTACGTCAAGCCCACAGTCGCTGAAATGTTTTAAACATTTCAAAATCCAGCGGCGACCAGAAAAACGTTACGACTCTTTAGGCTACTTGAGGAGACAACTCACGACCGAGGCCATGTGGCGACACACTACTCGTCGAAAAAAATCACCTAAGTGGGACAGGCCCTTAACACAATCCCACACGCATTATGGACAATTTACAATTTTCCAAGCCAATTAGCCTACAAGCCCTTGTGGGGGTGTGGGAGGAAACCAGAGCTCCCAGAGAAAACATACTCAGAACATACAAACTCTGTACAGACAGCACCCGTAGTCAAGATTGAATCACTATCAATACACCCTGATTCATTCGCCGAAGGAAGGTACTGCCTCGTGATCTCTAGGAGGTTACCCCGATCTAGAAACATAGAAACACAGATGCAGGAGTAGGCCATTTGGCCCTTCGAGCCAGCACCGCCATTCAATATGATCATGGCTGTTCATCCAGAATCAGTACCCCGCTTCTGCTTTTTCCCCATATCCCTTGATTCTGTTAGCCCAAAGAGCTATATCTAACCATCATGTCAGTCCTGCCTTCCCGGGAATTAACCTGGTGAACCTACACTGCACTCCCTCAATAGCAAGAATGTCCTTCCTCAAACTAGATGACCAAAACTGCACAAAATACGGCAGGTGCGGTCTCACCAGGGCCCTGTGCAACTGCAGTAAGACCTCCTTGCTCCAACTGTATACTCAAATCCTCTCGCCTTGAAGGCCAACATGCCATCTGCGTTCTTCACTGCCTGCTATACCTGCATGCTTGCTTTCAGTAGCATATGATCTAAGACCATGGGAACTGGTGAGGACTGGAAGCAAAGCTGAGGCTTCTGAGATCTAGTCTCAGCCATCTTTGGCACGTTGGTCCGTCCTACACATGTGACGGGATTTTCAAGGAAGGTATCGAGGAATCGGGAACCAGAGGACTTTGGTTTCAGATGAAGGAAAAAGATTTAAAAGGAATCTGAGGGGTAACCTTTTCACACAAAGGATGGTGGGTGTATGGAACAAGCTTCTGGAAGAGGCAGTTCAGGCTGGGACTATCGTAACAATTAAGAAACAATTAGACAGGTACATGGATTGGACAGGTTTAGAGGGATAGGGACCAAACACAGGCTGGTGGGACTAGTGTAGTCGGGCATGTTAGTCGGTGTGGGCAAGTTGGGCCGAAGGGCCTGTTTCCACGCAGTATGACTGTGACTAAGGTGAATGGTCCAGATATTTTTCATCTCCAATTTCTAAGCTGCTTTAGTTTTAGAGATAAAACTTTAGAGACACAGCTCAGAAACAGGGCCATCGGCCCACCGAGTCCACGCCGATCGGCGATCCACATATACTAACACTATCCCTCACACACTAGGGACAGTTTACAGATTTTTTTAAACCAAAGCTTATGAACCTACAAACCTGCACATCTTTGGAATGTGGGAGGAAACCGGAGCACCCGGAGAAGAACCACGCGGTCACAGGAAGAACGAACAAACTCCGTAAAAATAGTTGTCGTAGTCAGGATCGAACTCTAGTCACTGGCTCTGTGAGGCAGCAACTCTACCGCTGCACCACCGTGCCACCCCGGCATTCATGAAATCGCCACCAATCTGTATTAAGTTATTTATCCAGCGTCACAAAATTATGAATCCAATAATGTAATAACTGATACTTTGTGCTTGGCTACAGCCCGGAATATTCTTGTAGAGTTTTTAAAAATCTCCGCTAAAATTTTCAAAATGGTTTCCAGCGAGGAAACTGCATTTGCTGTTCCACATCAATGGACAGCCTTAGTTAACCTGTTCGATGGGAAAAGGCTTCTAATTTGAGATCACCACTGGGCCTGTACTCGCTGGCGTTTAGAAGGATGAGGGGACTCCTCATTGAAACTTACCGAATCATGAACAGCTTTAGACGCAGTGGATGTGGAGAGGATGTTTCCATTAGTGGGAGAGTCCAGGACCAGAGGCCATAGCTTCAGAATAAAAGGACGTACCTTTAGAAAAGAGACGAGAAGGAATTTCATCTGTCAGAGAGTGCTGAATCTGTTGAATTAATTGCCACAGAAGGCTGTGGAGGCCATCATTGGGTATTTATACGTTGGACGTTGACAGATTCTTGATTAGCACGGGTGTCAGGGGATTGAGATGGGAAAGTAGATTGAATGGCAGAGTAGACTTGATGGGCCGAATGGCCTAAGTCTGCTGCTGTGACTAATGAACATGAGCCATCGGCAGTGGACGGCTGGTCGGAAATCAGCTATAAACGTGGATTGATTCCGTGAACAGGATCCCACTTGATCTGCATCCAGATGGGACGGCAGGAAACATGCTGCTCAGGATACCAGGGAGTTTCCATCCAGCTCTAAAAGCCCCAAGTGATTATGAGGCAGTTTACAGAAACATAAGAATCTATTTGTCGTGAAGCAAAGCTGGAAAGGCTTGTGAGCCAGATGGTGAGGCCAGGGATGTCATCATCATGCCAGACTCTCGGGAACTCTTGAAGACGGATGGACGGACGATAATTGATGAGTCATGTCAAGCAGCCAGACAAAAATAAAGTTCCTCAGAAAAGGTTCCTTGTGTAAGATCCAGCCAAACAGTAAAGGAAAAAGGTAACACTGACCTAGCTGAGAATGTTCAAGAAGGAACTGCAGATGTTGGAAAATCGAAGGTAGACAAAATTGCTGGAGAAACTCAGCGGGTGCGGCAGCATCTATGGAGCGAAGGAAATAGGCAACGTTTCGGGCCGAAACGTTGCCTATTTCCTTCGCTCCATAGATGCTGCCGCACCCGCTGAGTTTCTCCAGCAAATTAGTCTACCAAGCTGACATTTCCTTTTTATGCAGCATTGAAATGACTGCATAAGATTATTTCTTTTTTTTTGGAGATACGGCCCTTCGGCCCACCGAGTCTCCGCTGACCAGCGATCCCGCACACTATCACTAGGGACAAATTTAAATTTTATACCAAGCCAATTAACCTGCAAACCTGTGCATCTTTGGAGTGTGGAAGGAAAACGATGATCTCGGAGAAAACCCCACGCAGGTCACGGGGAGAACGTACAAACTCGTAGACAGCACCCGTAGTCAGGATCGAACCAGGGTCTCTAGCGCTGTAAGGCAGCAACTCTACCGCTGCACCACCGTGCAGTGATCTTGTGCACTCATTTGGTGTCTTTTTCAGAACATCATTAAATATTTTACAGCCATTCAGCTTTTCTAGTTTTTATTTAGTTTAGAGGTACAGCGTGGAAACAGGCCCTTCAGCCCATCGGGTCTGCTCTGACCAACGATCTCCCGTTCACACTAGTTCTATGCTAACCCTCTCTATCATCCAGTCCCTGCACACTAGGGGCTAATTTTACAAAGGACCTATTAACAACAAACCGGCGTGTCTTTGGAGTGTGGGAGGAAACTGGAGCGCCCGGAGGAAACCCACGCAGCCACAAGCTGAACGTTCAAACTCCACACTGACAGCACCCGAGGTCGGGATCGAACCTGGGTCTCGGCCGCTTTGATGCAGGGGCTCTACCAGCTGCGCCACTGTGCGAGAGGGTAATTCTAAAAGCCTTCCACATCTACTTCAAGGGAACAGGTGGGTGTGGTTTTAATCAAAGGTGGACACCAAATGCTGGAGTAACTCAGCGGGACGGGCAGCATCTCCGGAGAGAAGGAATGGGTGACGCTTCGGGTCGAGACCCTACGCAGGTGTGGTTTTTAAACGTACCAACACCGCTCACTGTGTTCCAGCATTCTCTCAACATGGCACTAAGGTGTTGGCTGGGATCATGGACTTTAATGACTGGAGTAGAATGTACCCACAATCTTCTGGCACTTTGGAGGGAGCTGGCACACAGCTAAAACTGACATCACTCTCACTCACTAGCCACTGGCCTTAATACAAATTGCCCGTATATAAGTATACTTTTACATGAGTTCCCAGAACAAGCTTGTGTAGAGGCATTGTACCAATTTGGATGACATTCAGTGCAGTGACTTATGCACAAAATCTCCTCTTAATATTGTGTGTCGTTCCGACCAGTGATGTTAAACAGGCTTTTAGATACACATGGATATGCAGTGAATGGAGGATATGGATCCCGTGCAGGCCGGAACGATTAGTTTAACTTGGCTTCATGTTAGGCATGGACATTGTGGGCTGAAGGGCCTGTTCCTCCATACTTCAGACTTTAGAGGTACAGCACCCAACAGGTCCTTCCGTCCACCAAATCCACGCCGACCAACGATCACCCCGTACACTAGCACTACCCCACACACTGGGCACAATTTACACTCTTTACCGAAGCTGCACATCTTTGGAGGGTGGAAGGAAACCAGAGCTCCCAGAGAAAACGTACTCGGGTCACGGGGTGAACGTACAAACTCCGTACGGGCAGCGCCCGTAGTCAAGATTGAATCCGGATCTCTGCCGCTGTGTCACCGTGCCGCCCTGCTGTAAGCTACCCAAGCAGAATATGAGGCGCTGTTCCTCCAGTTTGTGTGTGGCCGCGCTTTGGCAATGGAGGAGGCCCAGCACAGAAAGGTCAGCCTGGGACTGACTGAGGGTGAAGTCCTCTCTGCCACAGTATGTTCTATGACCTGGCTGCTCTCACTACTCCTTCCAAGGGTTGTCACTATCAATAAACCCGGATTCATTCGCTGAAGGAAGGTACTGGCTCATGATCTCTAGGAGAATTTTCCCGATCTAGAAACATAGAAAGTAGGTGCAGGAGTAGGCCATTCGGCCCTTCAAGCCAGCACCGCCATTCAATATGATCATGGCTGATCCATCAAGAATCAGTACCCCGCTTCTGCTTTTTCCCCATATCCCTAGATTCCGTTAGGCCTAAGAGCTAAATCTAACCATCATATGTCAGTCCCGCCAACCCGGGAATTAACATGGTGAACCTACGCTGCACTCCCTCAATAGCAAGAATGTCCTTCCTCAAACTAGATGACCAAAACTGCACACAATACACCAGGTGCCCAGTAGAGGGTTACACAAAAAGCTGGAGAAACACAGCAGGTGCAGCAGCATCTAAGGAGCAAAGGAAATAGGCGACATTTCGGGTCGAGACCCTTCTTCAGACTGGTCAGGGATCAGGGAAACGAGAGATATAAACAGTGATGTCGAGAGATAAAGAACAATGAATGAAAGATATGCAAAAAAGTATTGATGATAAAGGAGACAGGCCATTGTAAGCTGTTTGTGGTGTGAAAATGAGAAGCTAGTGCGACTGGGGGTGGGGGGGGGGGAGATGGAGAAGGAATGTCAGGGCCCGAGGGCTGAGGGAGAGGTGGGGAGGGGAGGGGGCAGTCTGGGTTAACAGAATTGAGAAAATTCAATGTTTAAGCCCAGAGGATGCAAACTCCCCAAGCGGAATATGAGGTGCTGTTCCTCCAACTTGCGGTGTTGATCACTCTGGCCGTGGAGGAGGCCCAGGACCGAGAGGTCGGATACGGAATGGGAGGGGGAGTTGAAGTGCTGAGCCACCGGGAGGTCGGGTTGGTTATTGCGGACCGAGCGGAGGTGTTCGGCGAAACGATCGCCCAGCCTCTGCTTGGTCTCACCGATGTAGATGAGCTGGCATCTGGAGCAACGGATGCAGTAGATGAGGTTGGAGGAGGTGCAGGTGAACCTCTGTCGGACTTGGAATGACTGCTTGGGTCCTGAAAGGAGTGGATGGGGGAGGTGAAGGGACAAGTGTAGCATCTCTTGCGGTTGCAAGGGAAAGTGCCCGGGGAAGGGGTGGAGCGGGAGGGAAGGGAAGAATTGACAAGGGAGTTGCGGAGGGAGCGGTCTTTACGGAATGCAGACGGGGGGAGATGGGAAGATGTGGCGAGTGGAGGGGTCACGTTGGAGGTGGCGAAACTGGCAGAGGACTATCTGTTGTATGTGCTGGCTGGTGGGGTGAAAGGTGAGGACCAGGGGGACTCGGCCCTTGTTGTGAGTGGGGGAATGGGGAGAGAGGGCAGTGTTGCGGGGTATGGAGGAGACCCTGGTGCGAGCCTCATCTATAGTGGGGGAGGGGAAACCCCGTTCTCTGAAGAACGAGGACATTTGTGATGACCTGGTGTGGAACACGTCATCCTGGGAGCAGATGCGGCGTAGACGGAGGAATTGGGAATAGGGAATGGAGTCCTTACAGGAAGCAGGGTGGGAGGAAGAGTAGTCCAGGTAGCTGTGGGAGTCAGTTGGTTTGTAGTGGATGTCAGTCAGGAGTGTATCACCTGCAATAGAGATGGTGAGGTCTAGGAATGGTAGGGAAATGTCGGAAATGGTCCAAGTATATTTGAGTGCCGGATGGAAGTTGGTGGTGAAATGGATGAAGTCAGTCAGTTGTGCGTGGGTGCAGGAGGTGACACCAAAGCAGTCGTCAATGTAACGGAGGTAAAGGTCGGGGGTGGGGCCCTGGTACGCCGAGAACAAGGATTGTTCGACGTGCCCGGCAAAGAGGCAGGCGTAGCTAGGGCCCATGCGTGTGCCCATAGCTACGCCTTGTGTTTGGAGGAAATGGGAGGAGTCAAAAGAGAAGTTGTTGAGTGTAAGGACCAACTCCGCTAGGCGGAGGAGGGTGTCGGTGGATGGATATGGGGTGCTCCTCTGGTCGAGGAAGTACTGGAGGGCTTTGAGACCATCCTGGTGGGGGATGCAGGTGTATAGTGACTGGACGTCCATGTTGAAGATGAGAGGATGGGGGCCTGGACAACGGAATGTGCGGAGCCGACGGAGAGTGTCTGACGTGTCTTGAACATAGGTGGGGAGGGATTTAACAAAGGGGGATAGGATGGAGTCAAGGTATGTGGAAATGTGTTCGGTGGGGCACGAACAGGCAGAGACAATGGGTCTGCCGGGGCAGTCGGGTTTGTAGATTTTGGGGAGAAGGTAAAATCGGGCTGTGCGGGGCTGGGAAACGATGAGGTTGGAGGCTCGGGGGGGTAGGGAGCCGGAGTTGATGAAGTCGGTTATGGTGCTCGAGATGGTGGCCTGGTGCTCGTCAGTGGGGTCATGGTCCAGGGGTAGGTAGGAGGAGGTGTCCGAGAGTTGGCGCGTGGCCTCAGCTTTGTAGAGATCGACGCGCCAGACTACCACGGCACCTCCCTTGTCGGCGGGTTTGATAACCCAGTCTGGGTTGTTGCGGAGTGAGTCGATGGCAGTACGTTCGGAGGTGCCCAGTAGAACTGTGTACACAAATCCTCTTGCTTTGACGAATCCTCTGTGCTGGATATTTCTATGTTCGATGTTCCATATTCCAGGCCTTGGTGTTTATGATCCACATAAACTCCTTCTGTCCTTCTTCATCTAATGTCCTCTTCCACCATTCAGCTTACTGGTCTTTCTCCTGAAGACATTGTGATTTGCCTGGAATATCCGATAATTTACTGGTGGAGTTATTGCGTGGAAAGTGCTGGTGAAGCTCAGTTTGGTTTATTGTCACGTGTACCGAGGTACAGTGAAAAGCTTCATTGTGGACTAACGAGATTATATATGAATACAACCGAGCCGTCTACAGTGTACAGATACATGATGAAGGGAATAACGTTTAGAGCAAGATAAAGTCCAGTAAAGATAGTCCGAGGATCTCCAATGAGGTCAATGGGAGGTCAGGACCGCTCTCTAGTTGTTCATAGAATGGTTCAGTTGCCTGATAACAGCTGGGAAGATACTATCCCTGAATCTGGAGGTGTGCGTTTTCACGCTTCTGTACCTCTTGCCTGATGGCAGAGGGGGGAAGAGGGAGTGACTGGGATGAGGCTGGTCCTTGATTATACCGCTGGAACTTGCCGAGGCAGCGTGAAGTGTAGAAGGAGTCAATGGAAGCTGCAGCAAGTAGGAATTTTACCGTAGGACACAAAGTGGCAGAGAAACTCAGGGGGTCAGGTAGCGACTCTGGAGAACATAGAAAGGTAACGCTCCGGATCGGGACTTTCTTCATTCCTGGGCATTTGAGCGATGGTAAAGGCATGAGAATAGGATTCTGGTGATTGTTAGCATGGGATATAACGACAGTCAGAGGCAGAGGTGCAGAGGGATGAGGGCTGGGAGTGGTGTAGATGACCACACTATGATTCAGCTCACTAACCCTGGGGCAGCTGAGCATGTTAATGTGTGTTTCTCCAGACAACTGGGCCATTGTGAGTGGAAGGGGCCCCTTAGGATTGCAGCACTGGTCACTGTGAAAGATACTCATCTACTCGCAATGTATTTAAAGAGCTTGGTTTCCAATGTGATTGTGTGTGTGCGTGTGCGTGCGTGTGTGTGTGTGTGTGTGTGTGTGTGTGTGTGTGTGTGTGTGTGTGTGTGTGTGTGTGTGTGTGTGTGTGTGTGCGTGGGTGTCTGTATGCATGTTGATTGTGTGTGTTCATGTGTGTGTGTGCAAGTATGTGCATCCATGTGTGTTCATGTGTGTGTGTGTGTATGTATGCTTGCATGTGTGCACTTGTTCATGTGCAGATGTGTGTGTTCATTTGTGTGTGTGTATGTGTGTGTTTGCTTGTGTAAATGTGTTTGTATATGTGAGTGTGTGCATGTGTTTGTGTATGTGTAAATGTGTGCATATATTTGTATGAGTAAGTGTGTGCATGTGTGTAAATGCACACATGTGTGTGTGCGTGCATGTGTGTGCATGCATGTGGCGTACGTGTGTATGCATGCGTGTGTGCGTGTGTGTGCGTGCATGTGTGCATGGGTGCATACATGTGTGTGTGTGCGTGACACAGTGACAGAGAGGCTTTGGAAGATGTGTGGGTGCCAGGCTGGTGTTGTGCATGAGATCGCCATATCATGGGCTGCTGGGTGCTGCACTAAACTAGAATGTGAAGCAAGGTTGTTGTGATTTCATTTACAGTGGCTTGCAAAAGTTTTCATAACCCTTGAACTTTTCCACATTTTGTCACGTTACAACCACAAACATAAATGTATTTTATTGGGATTGTATGTGATAGACCAACACAAAGTGGTGCATAATTGTGAAGTGAATTGTGAAGATGATACATGGTTTCCAAATTTTATTACAAATAAAAAACTGAAAAGTGTGGCGTGCAAAAGTATTCAGCCCCCCTGAGTCAATACTTTGTATAACCACCTTTTGCTGCAATTACAGCTGCAAATCTTTTGGAGTATGTCTCTACCAGCTTTGCAAATCTAGAGACTGAAATTTTTGCCCATTCTTCTTTGCAAAATAGCTCAAGCTCAGTCAGATTGGATGGAGAGCGTCTGTGAACAGCAATTTTCAAGTCTTGCCAGAGATTCTCAATTGGATTTAGGTCTGGAGTTTGACTGGGCCATTCTAACATATGAATATGCTTTGATCTAAACCATTCCATTGTAGCTCTGGCTGTATGTTTAGGGTTGTTGTCCTGCTGGAAGGTGAACCTCCGCCCCAGTCTCAAGTCTTTTGCAGACTAACAGGTTTTCTTCCAAGATTGCCCTGTATTTGGCTCCATCCATGTTTCCATCAACTCTGACCAGCTTCCCTGTCCCTGCTGAAGAAAAGCATCCCCACAGCATGATGCTGCCACCACAATGTTTCACAGTGGGGATGGTGTGTTCAGGGTGATGTGCAGTGTTAGTTTTCCGCCACACATAGCGTTTTGCATTTAGGCCAAAAACCTCAATTTTGGTCTCATCAGACCAGAGCACCTTCCTCCACATGTTTGCTGTGTCCCCCACATGGCTTGTGGCCAACTGCAAACGGGACTTCTTATGGCTTTGTTTCAACAATGTCTTTCTTCTTGCCACTCTTTCATAAAGGCCCGATTTGTGGAGTGCACGACTAATAGTTGTCCTGTGGACAGATTCTCCCACCTGAGCTGTGGATCTCTGCAGCTCCTCCAGAGTTACCATGAGCCTCTTGGCTGCTTCTCTGATCAATGCTCTCCTTGCCCGGCCTGTCAGTTTAGATAGACAGCCATGTCTTGGTAGGTTTGCAGTTGTGCCATACTCTTTCCATTTTCGGATGATGGATTGAACAATGCTCCGTGAGATGTTCAAAGCTTAGGATATTTTTTATAACCTAATCCTGCTTTAAACTTCTCCACAACTTTATCCCTGACCTCTCTGGTGTGTTCCTTGGGCTTCATGATGCTATTTGTTCACTAATGTTCTCTAACAAACCTCTGAGGCCTTCACAGAACAGCTGTATTTATACTGACATTAGATTACACACAAGCGGACTCTATTTACTAATTAGGTGACTTCTGAAGGCAATTGGTTGCACTGGATTTTATTTTAGGGGTATTAGAGTAAAGGGGGCTGAATACTTTTGCACGCCACACTTTTCAGTTTTTTTATTTATAAAAAAATTTGAAAACCATGTATCATTTTCCTTCCGCTTCACAATTATGCGCCACTTTGTGTTGGTCTATCACATAAAATCACAATAAAATACATTTACGTTTGTGGTTGTAACGTGACAAAATGTGGCAAAGTTCAAGGGGTTTGAAAACTTTTGCAAGCCACTGTACTTCCGTTCACAGATACAGCATGGAGACATGCACAATGGCCCACCGAGACCACGTAGACCAGTGATCCCACTTGATCATCCGCTACACACACACAAGCGGCAATTCCACACAAGCCAATTAATCTACCAACCAGCATATCTTTGGAGTAGGGGACGAAACCGGAGCACCTGGAGAAAACCCACACAGTCATGGGGAGAACGTGCAAACTCCACACAAAGAGTAACAATGTTACAAAATGTTGAGATTTTAAAAATCAAGTCTGCAATTTATCCCATCAGATAAAGCATAAAAAGAAGTTTAATTTGACACCTAATTCACTTTCATATCTTCAGTATTAAAAAAGTTATGGCCATTTTCATACTCGGAAATTTGCATCTTGTTCCCTATTGCTTTTCAATTCACTTAACACAAAAGTTCTGATCGAGGACAGTCAAAAGCCCATAACTTTCTTAAAAATTAAGAGAACTGAAATAAATTTTCAGTTATTATAGATTGAAGCATTCTGAAACAAATATGAAACAATCTTACTTGGATGACCTGAAATTAAAGCATATAATTAGTTAGTTACCCAATTGTAGCTAATTACAAAATTCAATTACTAGATCTAAACATCTATCCATTTCTTAAGAAAATTTAAACATTTTTTTAAAAGCCTAAGTGTCCAAATAACATTCACACAATAATTCACAATATAACATGATTTTTAAATCTCATTGTCATGTATTTATAGGGCAAATTGAAGGAATTTAGTGTTTAATGCCCGTAAATTAATGGCCATTTAAATCAACATGCGAGTGGGATTTTATGGAACGCGATGAATTGGAACGTTGCGGTTGCGGTGAATTTAAACCCCCATATCAGCAGGAAAAATACTGCCGGTTCGTATGGGGAATAAATCACCGTTTCGCAACATGAAATGTTGATTAAGGTAATCTAAACAAGCAAGTTTATATGTAAAAATAAACAGCTTTTCTTTACCTGTCCCCTACGTAAAATCCGTCCCCGTTGTCGGCGCTCATGGCATTAGAAGCTAATTTTTATTTTACTCCAGCGCTGAAATAGTCGGGCGATTTTTTAAAGAAAATTTCACTTACCGGCAGTCGGAACGAATCTTTAGCAAAAGCTCGCACACCGAGAAAATATAATTCCAGAAGATTGGGGTGAACCGTATTTTAACCCCCCCCCCCCCCCCCCTCAATGGCGCCAAAGTCACCTTGTTCTCTAGTGCAGTGAGGCAGTTCTACCAACTACACCACTGTGCCACCCATGTAAACAACGCTCTCCAGTCAGATACTGAGCAAGCTTGAGATACCAGTCAAATGTAGTGTGTGGGTGATTTACCGATGTAGCCCCTTCACATTGCGGTGAATGGTGTCAGAGCAAAGTGCTGTCTGAATGCAATGGATGGTTTTAATATTTATGTAACACTCCGCTCACACACAGTGCATTTGACAGTATCAGTCTGAAGATGGGTTCGGACCCAAAACTTTTTTTTCTTAGAGATGATGCCTTACCCACTGAGTTACTCCAGCATTCTGTGTCTATCTTCGATATAAACCTGCATCTGCAGTTCCTTCCCACACAGTATTATCAATATCATTAGAAACCCTTGGACTACCTTTGATCGGACTTCACTGGACTTTGTCTTGCACAAAACATTATTCATGTTATTCCCTTTATCATGTGTCTGTGCACTATAGACGGCTCAATTGTAATCATGTATTGTCTTTCCGCTGACTGGTGAGCACGCAACAAAAGCTTTTCACTGTACCTCGGTACACGTGACTATAAACTAAAGTCATCAAACTCATATTAGTGCCATAGGCTCATAGTCATACAGTGTGGAATCAATTCCTTCAGCCCAACTTGCCCATGCAGACCAAGATAACCCCGTCTATAGTCCCACCTACCCGCATTTAACACACTTGTATGTGTTTGTGTGTATGTATGTATGTTTTGCATCTTCCTCAAAACGCTACGCGCTAGCACTGAAATGTTTACATATTCTAACATATTTTTCCCATCCAAGTTGTAATCAGGTTCCCTCCAGATTTCATGCTATATTTCACGTTATTGATGACTAGAGCTTTAAAAAAGCCAAATTTAACATGATTTATACTGTTAACATCCTTCCTGGCTGCTTCCAACACACTTCGATACGAGTTGCAAGACAGGAACACTGAACTTTTCACCTCAGTGGGATATCACAGCAAATGCTTCAACAGGAGGGGGAGGGCAATTTGGTACTGCAATTGGAACTGCTGCAGCAGGCAGGGGAAGTGCAATGGGAATTAATTTTAAAGTCCACTGTTGACGGAGGCAGGGGAGTGCTGGAATCCTACGTTGAGGAACGGGAGTTGGGGGACCACGCCTCCCGTGGGGCTACAGGTTAGTGGTGCAATATTGCGTTGGGAAACGGGTTGCGTTGGGGGACCACGCCTCCCGTGTGACAGGGTCCCAACGGGTCCCACAGTCTATATTCCTCTAAATCTCTCCTTTGCATCTACCTGTCCAAATGTATTTCAAATGTTGCTATAGTACCAGCTATAGAATAAGCCTTTCTGTGTTCCATCCTGTGCATTACCTCATTTTGCTGTTTGTCATGTTTGTGCGCAAGACCTCATTTTATTGCTAGTCAAGTTTCTGAAAATTAAGACCTTGTTTTACTGTTTATCAAGTTCCTCTATAATCTTGTCATCTGAGAATATAAAAGTCACACTTGGGGGATCAGCTTTGACTGGTCTCCTAGTTCGCACCAGTTTAATAAATCACCCGTTACGTCGAACACCAGCTCTGCATGGCCTTTCCATTTTGCTCCCAGAGAAGTAGTTATGAGGAAGAGCTGGTCTCAAAGCATTGATCATGATGTTAAGAGATTTAATTATTTTTGGAATATTTACATGTCACCAGGACATTCTTACTTGCAGCAGTTTAGCAGGTCTGTTATCAAAATACAGGCAGGTAACATATCAAAATGGGTTTTGGCACATTGAGGTTCATCAGTCAGCCTACAACAATCTCATACCCACACCAGTCTCCCACTATCATGTACCACCCCACCCTTCATCTTTGCTTAGAACAGAAACTCAACCAGCAACAGAGAACAGTCATGGTCAAGTGTGTTATTAGCTGCCGGCACTGGGTATCACAGCCCTGGTGTTATATCAGCCTCATTAGTGGCACATGTTTAACTTAGTTTAGTTTTGTTTAATTTAATTTAGTCTAGTTTTGCTTTGTTTTGTATCATTTCATTTAGTTTAGTTTAGTTTAATTTGGTTTAGAGATGCAGTGTGGAAACAGGCCCTTCGGCCCACCGAGTCTGCGTCGACCAGCGATCCCCGCACACTAACATTACCCTACACACACTATGGACACTTTACGATTTTACCAAGCTAATTAACCTACAAACCTGTACGTCTTTGGAGTGTGGGAGGAAACCGGAGATCTCAGAGAAAACTGCCTTAATTTTATCAGGAAAGTCCTTCTTATTTCTGCACAGACCCTGTAGAGAACAGCTGGCAGCTGTGGCAGCTTATTATGGGATATAATGTTGTAACTAATCTGTGAGAACTAATATTGTACTATTCCCCCCCCCCCCCCCCTCTCCCCCCTGCCCCGCATCTCCCCCTCACACTCCCTCATTCTTTCTCTCAGTGAGATTTCAATGTTTAAAACCACACTGACATCAGATGGTATTTTGGGACTGTATGAAAACTCTACAACATTGCTGTATAGATACGCTTGTTGATAAAAAAAATGTGAATACCAATCACAATGAAAAAAAAAATGTTTTGTTATTTTACACTAATTCTAGATTAATCCTTTTACTATAATCTGCCACTAAGGTTGAGCAGGCCGGGACTCGATTCCCTGGAGTGCAGGAAGATGAGGGGCGATCTACATCTTAGCGGTGTACAAAATCACGAGAGGGATAGATCGGTTGACCCACAGAGCCTCTTGAGTGAAGAGCGGAAATCGAGAACCAGCGACCACAGGTTTAAGGTGAAGAGAGAAGGATTGCATAGGAATCTGAGGGGTAACTTTTTCATGCAAAGGGTGGTGGGTGTATGGAACGAGCTGCGGGAGGAGGTAGTTGAGGCTGGGACTATTGCGATGTTTAAGAAGCAATTAGATAGGTATATGGATAGTACAGGTTGAGAGGGAAATGGGCCAAACACTGGCAAGTGGAACTAGTGTAGATGGGACATGTTGGGCGGTGTGGATTAGTTGGGCCGAAGGGCCTGTTTCTCTATGACTCTATAATCTGTTGGCTAATTCTCCTCACATTCCCCCCAGACTCTACCAATCACCGACACACTCGGGGCGATTTACAGTTGCCACAAAACTCACCAATTTGCAGTTCTTTGGGATGTAGGAGGGAAATCGAAGGAAGCCCGCATGGTCACACAGAGGCGCAAGGGACTGCAGATGTAGGGGATCCACAACAAAGAAAAACAAGAGCAGCCGGAGGAACTCAGTGGGTCAGTCAGCATCTGTGGAGGGAAATGGACCAAGACTCTTCAAATAGACCGAATGTTACCATTCATAGCAAAAGGATTTGAGTATAGGAGCAGGGAGGTTCTACTGCAGTTGTACAGGGTCTTGGTGAGACCACACATGGAGTATTGCGTACAGTTTTGGTCTCCCAATCTGAGGAAGGGCATTCTTGCCATAGAGGGTGTACAGGGAAGGTTCACCAGACTGATTCCTGGGATGGCAGGACTTTCATATGAAGAAAGACTGGATAGACTCGGCTTGTACTCGCTAGAATTTAGAAGATTGAGGAGGGATCTTATAGAAACTCACAAAATTCTTAAGGGGTTGGACAGGCTAGATGCAGGAAGATTGTTCTCGATGTTGGGGAAGTCCAGAACAAGGGGTCACAGTTTAAGGATAAGGGGGAAGTCTTTTCGGACCAAGATGAGAAAAACATTTTTCATACAGAGAGTGGTGAATCTGTGGAATTCTCTGCCACGGAAGGTAGTTGAGGCCAGTTCATTGGCTATATTTAAGAGGGAGTTAGATGTGGCACTTGTGGCTAAAGGGATCAGGGGGTATGGAGAGAAGGCAGGTACAGGATACTGAGTTGGATGATCAGCCATGATCATATTGAATGGCGGTGCTGGCTCGAAGGGCCGAATGGCCTACTCCTGCACCTATTTTCTATGTTTCTATATTTCTATGTTTTGTATGAATGAATAGGGGGTAAATAGCCAGTAGAAAGTGGTGGGGCTGTGAAAGGATTTGGACCATGTGGAGGCAGAATGTAATTAATTTAATTTAGCATCATGTTCAATAGACAATAGGTGCAGGAGTAGGCCATTCAGCCCTTTGAGCCTGCACCGCCATTCAATGTGATCATGGTTGATGATCCCCAATCAGTACCCCGTTCCTGCCTTCTCCCCATATCCCCTGATACCGCTATCTCTAAGAGCCCTATCTAGCTCTCTCTTAAAATATCCAGAGAACCGGCCTCCACCGCCCTCAGAGGCAGAGAATTCCACAGATATTGTGTAACCGCGTGGGTTTACCCCAGGAGATCAGCACCCTTCCAAATCCTAAAGGCTTGTGAGTTTGTAGCGTAATTGGACATTGTAAATTGCCCCTGGTGTGCAAATGGGTGGTTGAATCTGAAAGATGGCTGAGAATGTGGGAGAACAAAAGGAATAAATAGGATTAATGCTGGATTAGTGTAGATGGGATGTTGATGGTTGGCACAGGCTCGATGGGCTGAAGGGCCTATTTTCTCCATGACTCCATAAGTTCCATAAGTACCAGACTGATTCCTGGGATGTCAGGACTTTCATATGAGGAAAGATTGGATAGACTCGGTTTGTACTCGATGGAATTTAGAAGATTGAGGGGGGATCTTATAGAAACCTACAAAATTCTTAAGGGGTTGGACAAGCTAGATGCTGGAAGATTGTTCCCGATGTTGGGGGAGTCCAGAACAAGGGGTCACAGTCTAAGGATAAGGGGGAATTCCTTTAGGACCGAAATGAGGAAAACATTCTTTACACAGAGAGTGGTGAGTCTCTGGAATTCTCTGCCACAGAAGGTAGTTGAGGCCAGTTCATTGGCTATATTTAAGAGGGCGTTAGATGTGGCACTTGTGGCTAAAGGGATCAGGGGGTATGGAGAGAAGGCAGGTACGGGATACTGAGTTGGATGATCAGCCATGATCACATTGAATGGCGGTGCAGGCTCGAAGGGCCGAATGGCCTACTCCTGCACCTATTTTCTATGTTCTATGTTTCTATGTTTCATATGTTGCAGCAGAATTAGGTCATTCGGCCCATCAAGTCTACTCCGTCATTTAAACATGGCTATTCATAAAAAGCTGGAGTAACTCAGCCGACCTGAAGAAGGATCTCGACCCGAAACATCACCCATTCCTTCTCTCCAGAGTTACTCCAGCTTTTTGTGTCTACCTCTCAGTGTCATCTTCTGAAGGACTGAAGAAAGGTCTCGACCCAAAAGGTAATCCATTCCTTGCACCTTGTACCGTGTGGTCATCACTCCTGAAGAGTCCAGCAGGGGCTATACTGGAAGTTGACGAGGGTGGGTCTGGTCCAGTGGGGACTGTGCAGCCTGTGGGCCTGGACAGAGGTCTTGAAGCTTGTGTAGGTGGGCACGTCGACAGAGGATTGTGGGAGGACATTCCAGAGGGAAATTGCATCAGGGAACAAGGACTGGATGTAGGGAGTAGTTGTGTGTTGTCTCAAGAGAGTTTATTGTAATGTGTCCCAGATAGGACAATGGAATTCTTGCTTTGCTTCAGCACAACAGAACATAGTCGGCATTGACTACAGAACAGATCAGTGTGTCCATATACAATTTATAAATATATGCACACATGAATAAATAAAACAGATAAAGTGCAAATAAACAGATAATGGGCTATTAATGTTCAGTTTTGTTTCAGTTGAGTTTAACAGCCTGATGGCTGTGGGGAAGTAGCTATTCCTGAACCTGGTCGTTGCAATCTTCAGGCTCCTGTACCTTCTACCTGAACGTAGTGGAGAGATGAGTGTGTGGCCAGGGTGGTGTGGGTCCTTGATGATACTGCCAGCCTTTTTGAGGCAGTGACTGCGATAGATCCCCTCGATGGTTGGGAGGTCAGAGCCGATGATGGACTGGGCAGTGTTTACTACTTTTTGTAGTATTTTCCGCTCCTGGGCGCTCAAGTTGCCGAACCAAGCCACGATGCAACCAGTCAGCAAGCTCGCTACTGTGCACCTGTAGAAGTTAGAGAGAGTCCTCATTGACAGACCAACTCTCCGTAATCTTCTCAGGAGTAGAGGTGCTGATGTGCTTTCTTTATAATTGCATCAGTGTTCTCGGACCATGAGAGATCTTCCGAAACATGCACGCCCAGGAATTTGAAGCTCTTGACCCTCTCCACCATCGACCCATTGATATAAAATTATATTATATAATATAATAATAATCTATGATTTCCCCTCATAATAGTTCCTTGCATTGCTAGTTGTATTTAATATTGTATTAGCTGCAGTGTTATGTAGTTCCAACATACTTTTAAAAGTGGACACAAAGTGCTGGAGTAACTCAGCGAGTCAGGCAGCATCTCTGGAAAACATGGATGGGTGACATCTTGGGCAGGGGCCGCTTCTTCAGACTTGATCGGTAACGTTTCAGGACGGGACACTTCTTCAGACTGATTGTAGTCGGGGGGAAGAAAGGTAGAAAAGTGGTGGGGCTGGACAAAGTCTAGCAAGTGATCGGTGGATACAGCTGAAGGAGGGGAGTTTAACGAGCAGATGGTTGGATAAAGCCCCGACGTGAACACAAAGTGTGAGATAAGAATGGAAGAGGCGTGAAATGTGAAGCCAGAGGAAGGAATATAGGTGGAAGGGAACTGGGGGTGGGTGGGGGGTGGAGGGGGGTTGGGGGAGGGAGGAGAACTTAACATGCATTCAGGTGGGGCGGAGAGAAAAGGTGGGGGAAATTGGCAGGAGAAGAGGGTTAAAGGGTGGGGTCTTTGAAAGGTAGTTACCTACAACAGGAGAATTAAATGTTAACACCGTTCCATTGTAAGCCACCCAAGTGGAACATGAGGTGCTGTTAGAGTCAGAGACACGCAGCACCAACTCACCCATGCTGTCCAAGATGCCTCATTCACACTAGTCCCACCTGCCCGCGTTTCGCCCATACCTGCCCTAAACCTTTCCTATCCATTGACCTGTCCAAATGTCTTTTAAATGTCCCTCCAGAATCCAATGTTCATACCGAAGATCGACACAAAATGCTGGCGTAACTCAGTGAGTCGGGCAGCATCTCTGGAGAAAAGGAAAGGGTGACATTTCAGGGCGGAACCCTTCTTCAGACTGAAAGATAGAGAAGGCCAGAACAAAACAGGGTCAACGACAGATGACCCCAGGAAGGGAGTCCACAGTGGTCCATTGTTGGCTGGGGAAACATAGAAACATAGAAATTAGGTGCAGGAGTAGGCTATTCGGCCCTTCGAGCCTGCACCGCCATTCAATATAATCATGGCTGATCATCCAACTCAGTATCCCGTACCTGCCTTCTCTCCATACCCTCTGATCCCCTTAGCCACAAGGGCCACATCTAACTCCCTCTTAAATATAGCCAATGAACTGGCCTCAACTACCCTCTGTGGCAGAGAGTTCCAGAGACCCAACACTCTCTGTGTGAAAAAAGTCCTCGTCCCTTATCCTTAAGCTGTGACCCCTTGTCCTGGACTTCCCCAACATCGGGAACAATCTTCCTGCATCTAGCCTGTCCAACCCCTTAAGAATTTTGTAAGTTTCTATAAGATCCCCTCTCAATCTCCTAAATTCTAGAGAGTATAAACCGAGTCTATCCAGTCTTTCTTCATAAGACATTCCTGACATCCTAGGAACCAGTCTGGTGAACCTTCTCTGCACTCCCTCTACACTCCCTCTATGGCAACAATGTCCTTCCTCAGATTTGGAGACCAGAACTGTACGCAATACTCCAGGTGTGGCCTCACCAAGACCCTATACAACGGAAGTAGAACCTCCCTGCTCCTATACTCAAATCCTTTTGCTATGAAAGCTAACATACCATACGGAAGATGTGCTGAAGACAGGGACACAAGGATGGGAAAAGTAGAACTAGTTGGACAACTAGGGTTGGGGGGAGAGTAAAGGAATGCAGGAGTTACTTGAAATTAGAGAAGTCAAAATCATTACTGCTGGATTGTCAGCTGCCCAAGAGGAATATGAGGTGCTGTTTCATCCAATATGCGTGTGGCCTCACTCTGACAGTGGAGGAGGCCCAGGACAGTAAGGTCAATGTGGGTAGACAAAAATGCTGGAGAAACTCAGCGGGTGGGGCAGCATCTATGGAGCGAAGCAATAGGTGACGTTTCGGGTCGAGACCCTTCTTCAGGTGGGTCAGTGTGGGAATGAGAAGGGGAGTTAAAGTGTTTGGCAACCGGAAGATCTCGTAGGCCAAGGCTGACTGAGCGCACGTGTTCAGCAAAACGATCGCCCAGTCTACGCTTGATCTAGCCGATATTTTAGAGCCCACACTGAGTATACTGGATACAGTAGATATTGTTCATGCTGTTAGGTTGTAAGCTACTCAAGCACAATATGGGGTGGGAGATTGCAACCTTCACGTGGTCCGCACTGTTTCGACAAATGCAATCAACCGCGCATGCACAATCAAATAAGATCAAATAGAACAAGTTGTCCGACAACTTTAGGCTGCGCACGCCATACGCAAGAAGAAGAAGAGGCATAATATGAGGTGCTGATCCTCCAGAATTCAAAGTCTGTATTTAATGCAGAAACCCAAGGTACATATATTTTCTGCTCTCCTCGTTTCTGGTTACCTATCTCTCTCTCCCTCCAATGCTGTTGAGGTGTGGTTATTGGATCGAGTGATTTGCTGTTCTGGAGAGCTTCCTCTTCCCGAAGCCCGACCGTTCCTGTGCTGTGCCGTTCTATGTTCAATCCTCCGTGAATAGAATCTGTCAGTGCAGAGGTATGATAAATGGAGGCCATCAATGGACTGTCATTATATGCAGAATCCATCATCGCATCAATGGGATAAATTGAATCTGTCATGGACTGATATCATAATTACATTCAACTGGTGCCTTAGGAGAACAATTAAAATCATTTTAAACGACAAAATATACACTCACACAGTGTCACTGATGCAATTTTATTAATAGGATTTGTCAGAGAATTATGATTACACTTGGAACGTATCAGTGCATTTACATGTGTAAATAAACCAGGGTTAAACATGGTTTGTGTGGGAAGGAACTGCAGATGTTGGTTTCCACCGAAGGGCGACACAAAATGCTGGAGTAACTGAGCGGGACAGGCAGCATCTCTGGAGAGAGGGAATGGGTGACATTTCGGGTCAAGACTTCTTTCAGACTGAAGAAGGGTCTCGACCCGAAACATCATCCATTCCTTCTCTCCAGAGATACTGCCGATCCCACTGAGTTACTCCTGCAATTTGTGTCCATCTTCAAATGACATCACGCGCTCCAGGCGACTGTGCGGGCGCATGATGACGTGCGCGATTCACGCGGGACCGTCGCGTGACCGTCACTAGCATCCTGTTGCGTAAGTGACGGCTCAAGTGGGACAGGCCCTTAAGCAGGACGACAGTGTTTGGTTATACTATTAGGTTCATTCACTGTCTCCCCTGCACCCCACCCCCACCACAATCAGTCTGAAGAATGAGAGGGAGTCTTATAGAAACATATAAAGTTCTTATAGGATTGGGCAGGCAAGATGCAGGAAAAATGTTCCCCATGTTGGGGGAGTCCAGAACCAGGGGTCACAGTTTAAGAATGAGGGGTAGGCCATTTAGGACTGAGATGAGGAAAAACCTTTTCACCGTGAGAGTTGTGAATCTGTGGAAATCTCTGCTACAGAAGTCAGTGGAGCCAATTCACTGGATATTCTTAAGAAAGAGTTAGATACAGCTCTTAGGGCTAATGGAATCAAGGGATATGGTAAGAAAGCAGGAACAGGGTGCTGATTTTGGATGATCAGCCATGATCATATTGAATGGCGATGCAGGCTCAAAGGGCCAAATGGCCTGCACCTATTTTCTATGTTTTCTATGAAGAAGGGTCCTGACCCAAAAAGACACCTATCCATGTCCTCCAAAGATGCTGCTTGTCCGGCCGAGTTACTCCAGCACTTTGTGTCGTTTATTCCTTTTCTCCAGAGATGCCGCCTGACCTGCCGAGTTATAGCAGCATTTTGTGCCTATCTCTGGTGCTACCATGGGTTACACAAAAGGCTGGAGAAACTCAGCGGGTGCAGCAGCATCTAAGGAGCGAAGGAGATAGGCGACGTTTCGGGTCGAGACCCTTCTTCAGATTGGTCAGGGATCAGGGAAACGAGAGATATAGACGGTGATGTGGAGAGATAAAGAACAATGAATGAAAGATATGCAAAAAAGTATCGATGATAAAGGAAACAGGCCATTGTAAGCTGTTTGTAGTGTGAAAATGAGAAGCTAGTGCGACTTGGGTGGGGGAGAGATAGAGAGAGAAGGAATGCCAGGGCCAGAGGGCTGAGGAAGAGGTGGGAAGGGGAGGAGGCAGCCAGGGTTAAAAAAATTGAGAAAATTCAATGTTTAAGCCCAGACGATGCAGACTCCCCAAGCGGAATATGAGGTGCTGTTCCTCCAACTTGTGGTGTTGCTCACTCTGGCCGTGGAGGAGGCCCAGGACTGAGAGGTCGGATACGGAATGGGAGGGGGAGTTGAAGTGCTGAGCCACCGGGAGGTCGGGTTGGTTATTGCGAACCGAGCGGAGGTGTTCGGCGAAACGATTGCCCAGCCTCCGCTTGGTCTCACCGATGTAGATCAGCTGGCATCTGGAGCAACGGATGCAGTAGATGAGGTTGGAGGAGGTGCAGGTGAACCTCTGTTGGACTTGGAACGACTGCTTGGGTCCCTGAAAGGAGTGGATGGGGGAGGTGAAGGGACAAGTGTAGCATCTCTTGCGGTTGCAAACATCTAGTGCTGCCACCATTGGCTGCAATCTCAGTCTCTTGACCCCTCCTGCCTCCCCCGACCTCTTTCCCACCCAATACTCTGGTGACCCCTGCTTTCTCCAATAGCTCCCCCCTCCTGCTCCAAGCGTTCCCCCCACCCCGCTCCTGCCCCTCCCCATCCTTCCTGCTTGCAGCCCCCTCCCACCCTGCTGCCAGTCCCTCCCTCCTCCCCGAACAGCCTCTTCCACCTGCACTGATGCCCCTCTCTCCCGGTCTAACAAGTGAGTGTGTTCCCACTGTGCTGTTCTTCCATTGCTGATTCATTCCGCAAAGTGTTACTCCCTACATGTGCCCTGCGCTCTTACCTTAGACCATAGAACGATACAGCCTAGGGTACACAAAAGGCTGGAGAAACTCAGCGGGTGCAGCAGCATCTAAGGATTCTCCTTCGCTCCTTAGATGCTGCTGCACCCGCTGAGTTTCTCCAGCCTTTTGTGTACCCTCGATTCTCCAGCATCTGCAGTTCCTTCTTTAACACTACAGCCTATAGTGGCACAGTGATAGAGTCACTGGCTCGCAGCGCCAGAGATCTGCGTTTGGTCCTGACCACGGGCGCTGTCTGTACGGAGTTTGCTCGTTCTCCCCGTGGCCGCGTTGGTTTTCTCCGGGTGCTCCGGTTACCTCCCACACTCCACAGGTTCGTAGCTTAATCGGCTTTGGGTAAAAATTGTTAATCGTCCCTAGTGCGTAAAATAGAGCCAGTGTGGGCGCGGACTTGGTGGGCTGAAGTGCCTGTGTCCTCTTCATTTGTCTCTTCGCCTCTTCATGAAACTAAACGGACAACAAGGAGTGCCTCTGCTTACCCATGATTAGAAACGTTCTCAGCTAGCCAACCTAGTCCATCCCTCCCCCAGTCCACGTTTTCACCCTCTCCCATTCCCCAATCTTGAATCAACTGTGCAAGGAAAGAGAAAAACAGATGTTAAAACTGACCCTGTTAAGTGTACGTCTAGGCAGTCGGCAGCAGTGGGAGAAATAAACACCTTGGGATGGTTCTCATCCGTAATCCTTTCCTACGCACGGAGTAATCAACAGCGTAGCGGTAGAGTTGCTGCCTCGCAGCGCCACAGACCCGGGTTCCACCCTGACCTCGGGTGCTGTCTGTACGGAGTTTGCATGTTCTCCCCCGTGACCTGCGGGTGTTTTCTCCGATATCTTTGATTTCCTCCCACACTCCAAAGATGCACAGCTTTATATGTTAATTGGCTTGGTGTAAATGTAAATTGACTCTCGTGTGTGTGTAGGATAGTGTTAACATGCAGCAATCGCTGGTCGGAGCGGACTCGATGGGCCGAAGGGCCTGTTTCTGCGTTGTATTGCTAAACTAAAGTAAACTCAAAGAACATGGATAAGGGAAGTATCCGGTCAGAATCCTTCATTAGACAGGTCTGAAGGCCTCAAACCGAAATGTCACCTATCCACATGCTCGTTAGATGCTGCCTGACCCGCTGAGTTAAGGGCCTGTCCCACTTGGCTGCCTTTCGTGCGTCATGTACGCGACCTGCTAGCGTGTGGGTAGCGTGTGGGTAGCACATGGGTAGCGCGGGGCAGGCGCATGGAGTGACGTGGAGGAGTGTGGACTTCGTCCTGCACTAAATCTTCGAGCGCCACCGGCCTGTCGCGTAACTGACGCTCAAAGTGGGACAGGGTCAAGACCCTGGCACGACGCAACGTCTCACCTCCAACAGCAGCAGAAGGCAGCAAACGATCGCCGAACTCGGCCTGGGGCTCACGGCTGTTGCGGTCCGGATCCGCCCCCACTTCTACTCCCAGAGCAGGGCCAGGAAAATTGAAGATAGACACAAAATGCAGGAGTAACTCAGCGGGACCGGCAGCATCTCTGGAGAGAAGCAGTGGGTGACGTTTCGGATCAAGACCCTTCTTTCAGACTGAAGAAGAGTCTCGACCCAAACATCATCCATTCCTTCTCTCCAGAGATGCTGCCGGTCCCGCTGATCCATGCTGACTTTGTCCAATGATTTCACCACTTTCCAAATGTGCTGCTATCCCATCTTTAATAACTGATTCTAGCAGTTTCCCCACTACCGATGTTAGACTAACTGGTCTGTAATTCCCCGTTTTCTCACTCCCTCCCTTCTTAAAAAGAGGGGTTGCGTTTGCTACCCGCCAATCCTCAGGAACTACTCCAGAATCTAAAGAGTTTTGAAAGATTATCACTAATGCATCCACTATTTCCGGAGCTACTTCCTTAAGTATTCTGGGATGCAGCCTATCTGGCCCTGGGGATTTATCGGCCTTTAATCCATTCAATTTACCCAACACCACTTCCCGACTAACCTGGATTTCACTCAGGTCCTCCTTTGACCCACGGTCCCCTGCTATTTCCGGCAGATTATTTATGTCTTCCTTAGTGAAGACGGAACCAAAGTAGTTATTCAATTGGTCCGCCATATCCTTGATTTCGCATTCATCCTATCTCTTCTAGTAGGTCATCCCTCAGCTTCCTGCACTCCAAAGTCCAAACCCAACCATCCTCTCCCAATAGCTCAGGCCCCTGAGTCTTGGCAACACAGATCTTCTCTGTCTCTTTCCAGCTTAATGGCATCTTTCTCTGTGACAGGGTGCCCATAACTGAAGGCAATGCTGCAAATATTGTACGATTCCACTCTGTATCATGTTCCTGTTAAGCTGGAAAGATTTACGAGGATTTTGCCAAGACGTGAGGGCCTGAGCTATAGGGAGAAGTTGGGCAGGCTAGGACTTTATTCCTTGGAGCGCAGGAGGATGAGGAGTGATCTTGCAAAGGTGTATAACATCATGAGGGGAATAGACAGAGAAAATGCACAGATTCTTTAACCCAAGGTTAGGGAATCTAGAATCAGAGGAGACAAGTTTAAGGTGAGAGGGGAAAGACAATAGGAACATGAAGGGCAGCTTTTCCTCACAGAAGGTGATGGGCATATTGACAGGCAGCCAGACGGGGTAGTTAAGGCAGGGACTATAGCAACATTTAACATATATTTTATTGATTTATTCATTATCAATTTAGTTATTGCTACAGTCAGATGTAGAAGCCAAGTCGTTGGGTATTTATGAGACAGAGAATGCCAGATATTTGATTAGTTAGGATGTCAAGGGTTATGGGAAGAAGACAGGATTAGCTATGGTTGAATGGCGGCGTAGACTCGGTGGATACTTTTGCTTCTATGACTTCCAAGCCTACGACCATTTGGACAAGTACATGGATAGGAAAGGTTTAGAGGGATATGGGCCCAATGAGGGAAGGTGGGACTAGTGTAGAAGATGGGACATGTTTGTCGGCATGGACAAGTTGGGCCGAAGGGCCTGTTTCTGTGCTGACTCTATCCTTCCGAGCACTGTTACACTGAAAACAAACAAGTGGACAGTAACACCACTCTGAACAAAAACATTCAAGACACAGAATGCATCAAGAGGTGTGCAGAGAACGTGGAGAGATCCATTAAGGCACTGAAGACTGCAACGACCAGGTTCAGGAATAGCTACTTCCCCACGGCCATCAGGCTATTAAACTTGGATCAGACAAAACTCTGAACATTAATAGCCCATCATCTGTTATTTGCACTTTATTAGTTTATTTATTCATGTGTGTATATATTTATATAATGGTATATGGACACACTGACCTGTTCTGTAGTCAATGCCTACTATGTTCTGTTGTGCTGAAGCAAAGCAAGAATTTCATTGTCCTATCAGGGACACATGACAATGAACTCTCTTGAACCTTGAATCTTAAACCAATGGTAGCAATGGAGAACAGAACAAGAACAAAGTGCTGAAAGGCCCTTGTGTACAATGTTTCTCTGCTTCTGAACTCCATTAGCTCTCTTGTTTAGTTTAGTTTAGAGATACGGCACGGAAACAGGCCTCTCGGCCCACCGAGACCGTGCCGACCAGCGATCCCCACGCACACTAGGGACAATTTTACATTTACACCAGGCCGGTTAGCCTACAGACCTGCACGTCTTTGGAATGTGGGAGAAAACCGAATATCTTGGAGAAAATCCCCGCAGGTCATGGGGAGAATGTACAAACCCGCACTGGCAAGCACCCGTAGTCAGGATGGAACCCGGGTCTCTGGCGCTGCAAGGCAGTAGCTCTACCGCTGCACATGTGTTGGAAATAGTTTGGTATTAAATTACACGGTTTAATTCTGTAGATACGTCAACTGTATATAACTCCATGAAGACGCAATAAACTGCAGCTGCTTGAAATCTTAAGGATCTGGATTATGTGGAGGAAGATCAAAGATGGTCTTGGCATTATGTCCAGCACCGACATTGTGGGCCGAAGGGCTTGCTCCTGCGCTGTACTGTTCTATGATCTAAAACACAAAGTGACGGAGGAACTCAGCAGGTCAGGCAGCATCTGTGGAGGGAAATGGACAGGCAACATTTCAGGGGTGTCAGGGGTGAAGGGGAGAAGGAAGGAGAATGGAGTCGAGTGGGAAAGATAGATCAGCCACGATTGAAAGGTGGAGTAGACATGATGGGCCGAATTCTGCTCCTGGAACTTATGATAGACATAAAAAGCTGTAGTAACTCAGTGGGCCAGGCATCATCTCTGGAGAGAAGGAATGGGTGACTTTTCGGGTAGAGAACTTTCTTCAGACTCAGTGTCAGGGGAACAAGAGATATAGATGATGATGTAGAGAGATAAAGAACAATGAATGAAAGAGATGCAAAAAGTAACGATGATAAAGGAAACAAGCCATTGTTAGCTGTTTGTTGCGTGTAAACGAGAAGCTGGTGCGACTTGGGTGGGGGAGGGATAGA
Source organism: Raja brachyura (assembly GCA_963514005.1). The sequence goes on from OY740818.1 coordinate 8,554,411, forward strand.
GGGAGAGAGGGAATGCCGGGGTTACTTGAAGTTAGAGAAATCAATATTCATGCCATTGGGCTGCAAGCTGCCCAAGCGAAATACGAGATGCTGGTCCTCCAATTTGCATTTAGCCTCACTCTGCAAATGGAGGAGACTGAGGATAGAAAGATGTGTGTGGGAACGGGAAGGAGAATTAAAGTGTTTGGCAACCGGGAGATCAGGTAGGTCCAGGTTAGTTAGTTAGTTACTCCTGTCTTAAGGGCCTGTCCCACCAGCATGCAACTCGATGCGATTAGCGCGACCTAACGTGGTCGCTTGCGCCGTCCGGCGTCGCGGGGCCGGTCCCACTTCGATCGCCGGAGCCGCGCGGAATTGTGAGGAGTTCGTCCCGAGTTAGTCCCGAAGCCGCGCGGGGCTCCGAAAAACCGACAATGTCCAAAAATCCCGCGCGGCAACGGTTTGTCGGCTCGCAGTCGCCGCGACATTTACACACCGCCCGGACATCGTGCCTCCGTGAAACTATTTGTAAGTGCCTCCGTGACCATCTATGTGTGTGGCTCCGTGGCCCTGTATGTGTGTGTGTCTCGGTGCCCTTCTCTGTGTGCCCCTCTAAGTCCTGGCGAACTTACCTTGGACTTGCTTCAAGTTCGCCTCGCTTTGCGCCGCGTTGCGCCATTCACCCAACCTCCGCGCGGCCCCTACTGCCGGTTTAGTTGCGCTTGCCGCATGCAGGCGCATGCTGGTGGGACCGGCCCTGTACAGGGGATCACCCGACCTCCGCGCGGCCCCCGCTGCCAGTTTGATCGCGTTCATCGCATATAGTGGCGTGCTGGTGGGACAGGCCCTTTAGTTACTCCAGCTTATTGTGGCTTCCTGTCCCACTGAGTTACTCCAGCCTTTTGTGTCTATCTTCAATTTGAACCAGATCTGCACTTCCTTCCAACCTAGGACCTATGAACTAGGTCGGGAGTCTTCTTCACTGACTGAAAATGGGTCCACGGTGATTTTTATCATTTTCATTTTTCAGATAATTGGTAACTGTAGATCCCAAAGTTGTGGTTTCGATTTGAAGAGCTTGGCTTTAGGCTTTGAGTTGGATTTCACTAAAGACAAATTAATATCTTAGATTTTGTTTCACTTGAACATTGAACATTGAGTACTATCTAGGTGAACAACTAACAACTGGAGATCTAAGGACTGTGAAAATGGCCAAGAGTGTGGGTGGCACAGTGGCGCAGCGGGTAAAGCTGCTGCCTCGCAACCTCAGAGACCCGGGTTCAATCCTGACCTTGGGTGCTGAGTTTGTACGTTCTTCCAGTGACCACAAGGATTTCCTCCGGGTGCTCCGGTTTCCTCCTGTGAATATCAGAAATGTGGGTACTTGGGAAAATGGCAGATGTGTTGGAGGGTTCACTGAGGGCGACATCATTTGCAAGGAGCTGGAGACCCATGTTACATAGGTGGCACAACAGAGTCTAAAGCCTGGGAAGGGGTTGCAGAAGGTTTCTGTCCAGATGGACTACAAGTTGTCAAAATGTCTGGGATTCTGCAGGAGCAGCTATGCCCTGATGCTAAAGGCATGTTTGTGATTGGTTGAGGAGATGGTCCTTCCTGCCGGTACTCGTGATTGATTAGTCCAGAAGTGTGGCCTCACCAATGATGTTTCTTCATCTAATGGAAATGTTTCTCCCTAAGTACTCCAAGTCAAGTCAAACTTTATTGTCATTTAGAAATACATCGATATATGAAGTTCCAAATGAAATTCCATTTGGCTCCCTGTGCAACACGATAATTAACAGGAGGATAAACATGGATAAAATTGATAAAAAGGATAAATAGACAATGGTGGCAGCCCATAACATGGCATTCAGGAGTCTGATGGCTCGTGGGAAGAAGCTGTTGCAGAACCTTGATGTTCTGCTCTTTATGCTACAATATCTTTTGCCCGAGGGCAGCAGAGTGAACAGTCCATGATGGAGATGTGTGGGGTCTTTTATAATACTGCTGGCCTTAGACACGCAACGTTTGGTCGCAATATGGTCGATGTATAACTATGTGTTGAAACTATGTTATGTACCGTTATATGATTGGGCCAGAGAGTTGTCATTCTATGTATTTTGCAGCCGGTATCGGTAATTGGCTTGTAGGGGTTGCCTCTGCAAGTAATGTCACGCTCTGAGTTCGAATCCAGAGTCAACAAGATCATGGGAGACCCCTTCCACCCCAGCAACGGACTGTTCCAGCTGCTACGGTCAGGCAAACGCCTCCGTTGCCATGCTGTGAAAACGGAGAGGATGAGATGGAGTTTCTTCCCCAGAGGCCATTCGGCCCGTAAACTCCTATCTCACCGGAAACTAACTTACTGGACCAATTTACTGTTGTGTGGTGTCTTTTTTAAATTGCTGTTTTTATCTTTCTTTTTCTCCTCCCAAAAATATGTAATATGTGAATATGTGATTCTGTTCCATTTCATTTCGGAGTCACGTGAGTGACTTCGTGAAGAGCCCGCCAGCGCGCATGCTCGACATATACCGTCGTATCGCGTTGCTGTGACGGCTGGCGGTGGAGCGCGCTCCTCGCCAGCCCTTCATAAGGGAGCCACGAAGGTAAGTATCCTACCTTAAGTTGGTGGTCCTTGTTGTACTGATTCTGTCTTGCAGCAAGGACATGGATGGGAGTGCTAAGGGCCGGAGGATGTCTGGACGAGTTCGCCGGTCAACAGTTCCGGGGCCATTACCATCGGCAGTACCTGCAGCGCAGGCCGGGACTCAGGCGGAGATGTGGGTAAGCCCTGTGGTTACGGGTCCGGATCTGCCAGCACACCACAGCTCGGAGGAGTTCGACGAGGAGGAGTGTGGTGTGCCGCCAGAGCAGGAGGACCCTGCCATGGCAGTCAGGTCGTCAGCAGGCTCGCTGGCGACCTCGAGCAGAGGGGTGCGTGCAGCTGCACGGCCCTTTTCACTCAGCCCTCCGAGTAGGGGAAGGGCTGGAGCCCAGAAGCCTAACCCTGTTAGGGCTAAGGCATTGCCTGCCGCGGAGGAGCGGTCAGGTTCCAGGGCGGGACCCGGGGCGGCTGTGAGGTCCAGTCGGCACCCCCCAACTCTCGACGCCGAGACGGGTCGGTTGAGTCGGGTCTCGTCACGGTCGCCGAGCCCCCCATGGATGGGTGGGCGAGACCATGCGTCGGCAAGGTCCACGACGTGGGCAGCCGGCAAGCCTGCGCGGGCTTCAGGCAGCCATGCTTCGGCTGGTGCCGACACCACGCCGCAAGTGTCCTTAGTGGCAGCGGCTTCAGCTCCCGCTAAACGGAGGCGGTTGAACACGCCCGCGCGGGAATCGCGCAGTTTCGCCTCGGCGGCTGTTTGCGACAACTACCGGCACCGGGTGGGCCTCGACGAGGTGCGGGCCGATGATAGGAGCCCCGGCATCTTTTCAGAGCCGGAGGACTCCGACCACCCGAGTGTTCAGGGTGAAGGGTGTATTGACCGTATGGAGCGGCTGCTGGAGCTCCTGCTTCAAGGTCAACAACAGCAGGGCAGCGACAGGCACAGGGCGTCATCACCAACTTCTACCATCAGCCTGGAGCAGCAGGAGGAGGAGGTTTTGGTGGATCCCATACCATCTCCGTTGGAGGTGCCAGCGGAGGATCTTCTGGATGTGGCGACTAAATTCGCGGCCCCACATTCGTCTGGACTTCCTCTGAACACAAAACTAGCAGCCACAGTGGACTTCCTCAACAACCATCAACTGCAGGAAGAAGTCCTCATTCAGGCTATGAGCCGTCACAAGGCTCCATCCAATTGCAACTCCCTCAACGTGCCTGTGGTCAATACGCCGATATGGGGCAACATCAGTGCGGCTATCCGTCAACAAGAACTAAAACTGCAGCGGATCCTGAAACTCCTCACGGCCGGTATTACCGCCTTTGCGCGGTCGGTGGACGGGGACGATCTGAATTTGGACCAGGAAGATGCTCTGGCTCTCCTGTGTGCGACCCAACATGAGATCAATGGGTTCCGCAAAAGTAGCATCCGCCCGGCGCTCAACCCTAAGTTTGCAGGGTTGTGCAAACCACCGCCGCCGCCGCGTCAGCTCTTTGGTGAGGATCTCTCGAAGAGGGTCAAAGAGCTTGACAAACAAGCCAAAACGGTGGGGCTCATGCGCTCTCAGAGTGCCCCCACACCGTCAGGCTCAAAAGCTCCATCTACTCGCCCACGAGGGTCTGCCAGTACCTCTATGAGGACCTACCCTCCAGCTCCACAACGTTACCAACAGCCCCAGCAACAGGGGGCTTTTTTAGGACAGGGTCGGCAGAGACCTTGGTGGAAGACGAAGACGCCGCGCCCTCAAGCCAACCCAGCACCTCCACGTCCACCCACACGTGTCAAGGACCGCCGGTAACCACGGAGGTGAGGCGGTCTGGTTCTCTCTTTTCTCTTTGCTTAGCTACACATGTTGGTGGGCGCCTTTGGTTCTTTTTGGGTGCATGGGGTAATATTACTGGTGACGAGTATGTGTTGCAAAATATTCAGGGTCATAAAATCGAGTTTCTTAATGGCGACATTCCTCCATCCCAGCACATGCCCGGTCGTACGTTTAAATTGTCTGCTGCAGAACAGGCAGCAGGCTACAAGGAAATTTTAAGGCTTGAACAGAAGGGAGTGATCGAGAAAACGGTGCATGAACCAGTTGAATTTGTTTTGAATATATTCACTAGACCTAAGAAGGATGGAGGCTGTCGAGTCATTATTGACCTGACTCGTTTGAATACTTTTGTAACATACACTAATTTCAAAATGGACACTTTTGAAACAGCCAAATCATTGATTTCTCATGGTTGCTTTATGGCATGCATCGATTTAAAGGATGCGTACTATTCTGTATCCATCCAGAAATATGACAGGAGGTTTTTGAAATTTGTCTGCATGGGTCAACTCTGGCAGTATAGGGCTTTGCCAAATGGGCTTACCACAGCCCCTAGATTATTCACTAAATTAGTGAAACCAATTATGGCTTATTTAAGACAACGACACCATATAGTAATGGCCTATTTAGATGATATCTTAATTGTCGGCCACACCCTGGAATTGGCTGAGCAGGGAGTTGCAGCTGCTGTCAATATATTTCAGCAGCTGGGGTTCATTGTCCATCCAGAGAAATCAAAGTTCTGCCCTGCCCAGGTGATTCATTACCTAGGATTTACGGTGGACTCTATACGCATGAGGGTCACCATACCAACTAATAAGGTTCAGGAGGTCACCCAGGTGTGTCAAGATTTGATCCGCACCAATATACCATCGATTCGGCATACAGCTACAGTAATTGGCAAACTTGTAGCTTTGTTTCCGGCAGCCCGTTATGGGCCTTTGCATTATCAGAATTTGCAGAGAGCCAAGATTGCTGCGTTAAAACAGAACGCTGGTCATTATGATCGACCAATGCAGCTGCCGTCCGAAGCGAAGAATGAGTTGCAATGGTGGGTGTGTCACATTAGCAGCTCATTCAAGCCTATTAGGGAGGCTAATCCGGTGGTATACTTGCAGACTGATGCGAGCTCTTATGGCTGGGGAGCTACGGATAATTGCTCTAGTTGTGGGGGCAGGTGGGACACCCTTGAGTCTACTATGTTGTTGTCACAGGGGATAAACTATTTGGAGTTGCTGGCAGCATTCCACGGACTTCGTGCTTATTGTTCCAAGCTTGTTGGAGCACGTGTCCGTCTCCAAATAGACAACACCACAGCAGTGGCATACTTAAACCATATGGGCGGTACCAGGTCAGTTTCGTGTGATAAATTGGCTAACTCAATTTGGCTCTGGTGTGTTCAAAGAGACGTTTGGATTTCAGCTACCTATTTGCCAGGTGAGCTTAATACTGTGGCGGACACCAGGTCACGCAAATTTAATGACAATATTGAATGGATGTTACATCCTGAAATTTTTGCTAAAGTCACAGCCAAATTTGGTAAACCGGACATTGACCTTTTTGCGTCGCGGTTGAACCATCAGGTACCAACATACGTCTCATGGGAACCAGATCCTGGGGCAATAGCGCTAGATGCATTCTCGCTGGACTGGGGGAATTGGTTTTTCTATGCATTCCCCCCGTTCTGCCTCATCAGTCGGGTATTGCGAAAGATTCAGGCGGATGCTGCCAAGGGCATCCTTATCATACCCGACTGGCCCACACAGCCTTGGTATCCGGTGGTCTTTGACATGCTCAGCGAACCTTGGGTCCTTTTGAAGGGTTGCCCACAATTGGTTACTCACCCTGTCTCAGGGGAGCCACATCCCTGCCATGGCTATTTGAATTTGTTGGCTTGCAGGTTCTGAACAGGCCGTTAGTCCAATACGGCCTCTCAGCTCGGACCATGGATACCATCGGGGCGTCGTGTCGAGAGTCAACAAGGCGAAGATACCGCTCGCATATTAAGAAGTGGGAAGCCTACTGCAGCCGCTCTCGCATCACGTACGATGACGTAACAATAACTGACGTCCTGGAATTCCTCGCGGGGTTGCACCATGATGAGCACTTAAGTTACAGTGCCATCAACAGCGCCAGGAGCGCGCTGTCATTCTACCTCAAGATTGAGGTGGGATCCAACAGGCTAGTGTCCAGACTCATGCAGGGTATATTCAATATGAATCCGCCTACACCACGCTACAATATCACCTGGGATGTCAGGGACGTATTAAACCTGCTCAGGACGTGGTCTCCCATGGAAGGGCTCCAACTGGACAAACTCACCATGAAGCTGGTGATGTTACTAGCGCTGACTTCAGCACAGAGGGTACAGACACTACACAAACTACGTGTCGACAGAATGATATCTACCCCTATAGAAGTAGTCTTCTTCATTGATGAGCTACTAAAGCAGCATAGACCTGGGTGCACAGGGCTGCAGCTGAAGTTCCCGGCATACCCCGCAGATGCTAGGCTATGTGTAGCCTCACATATCCGTCACTATGTCAAGGTGACGGCACGCATCAGAGGAATGGAGAGATACCTGCTTGTCACTCATAGGAGACCTCATCATCGAGTGACAGTCCAGACGATAGCCAGGTGGCTTCGAGTCGTCTTGGGTAAATCAGGTATCGACACTAATGTGTTCAAGTCTCATTCCACCAGGGCTGCATCGACGTCAGCGGCGAGGATTATGGAGGTGCCTATGGACCAAATTCTCGCCACAGCAGGATGGGCTAATGAAGCTGTGTTTCAGCGATTTTATAACAAGCCTGTTGCTGCTTCTCTACAGTTCGCAGAAGCCGTGCTGAATGCAGGTCAAGAACGTAGAGATGTCCCCGCATGAGGGGCTTTTGATTTGTTATTAATAAATATGCTCTTGTTTTGCAGTATGAACTATTTGAGCAAGTTTGTTCCTCCCATCCATCCCTGGTAGTGGTGTGTCTGCATGGACGTGGTCCAGGGTGTGTAATCACAGAGGCTTTGAAGTCTTCACGAAGTCACTCACGTGACTCCGAAATGAAATAGTAAGATTGAACGAGAACTTACCAGTTCGAAGGTTGATCATTATTTCATGAGGAGTCGAAGTGAGGGATTTCATGCCCTCCTCGCCCAACCCTCAGTCACCTTCATCTGGTAATTTGAGTCTCTTCAATCTTACTATGCTAAGTCATTTCTGTTGCTGGTCTCTGTGATTCCACGCCGCTACTTTGAAGTATGTCGAGCATGCGCGCCGGCGGGCTCTTCACGAAATCCCTCACTTCGACTCCTCATGAAATAATGATCAACCTTCGAACTGGTAAGTTCCCGTTCAATCTTACTATTCTGTTTTGTAGTTTGTTTTGCACAATCCGCAAGCATTGCCACTTTTTTCATTTTACTGCACATCTCGTATGCGTATGTGACGATTGACTTGACTTGATGGGTATAAAGGGGGGAGTAGTTTTTTGGGGTGTGCCGATTGTCTGTTCTATTTGCGCGAGGCTGTATTGGGCTCGAGTAAGTGGTTCCGAGGATCGGCCCCGCGATATTGTATACAATAAAATAGAGTTGGAATTCCAGTGTTCGTATTCGGTGTTTGACTGAACCAGTCTAGGGGGGTAAGACTAGAATCGGAATTAACACTGCCACATCCCGAGGTGTGGGGCCATAATTTCATTTAGTCGTCCTCTGTAAATTGTGTAGGGAACGGTTACAAAAGTGGGAAAACATAAAACTAGTGTGAATGGGTTTTTAGTTTAGTTCACAGTTACAGCAATGAAAGAGGCCCTTCGGCCCACCAAGTCCCCGTTGCCCAGTGATCACACAAACACACACACTGGTTCTATCCTACACAGAAGGGGTGATTTACAGAAGCCAATTAACCTACAAACCCGCACGTCTTTGGAGTGTAGGAGGAAACCGAAGCACCCAGAGGAAACCCACTTGTAACTCAGTTACAAACTCCGTACAGACAGCGCCCGCAGTCAGGATCGAACCTGGGTCTCTGGCGCTCTACCACAGTGCCACTGATGGGTGATCAATGGTCAGCGCGTTCTTGGCGGGCCGAACGAGCTTGTTTCCCTGCTGAGTCTGCCATTCCCCGGTCATTCAGATCGGACAATAAACCAAGCCAGTGGTGAGCAAGAGGGTTGCCATGAAATACCAGCCTTTAATGACACATTCACCATCGTACAGAGATATTCCCAGCCCCGGGGAAGGGTTACAGGGGAAACGAAACACAGATATCAGAGACAAACACCGGGCTACATCCACAATTTGTATACGCGATGGCCAAACCTCCGCAGGCCAGCTGCAGAGGAGGAATTTCTTTAGTCTGTGGAATTCTGGTGAATCTGTGGAATTCTTTGCTACTGAAGGCCGTGGGACCCAAGTCAATGGATATTTTTAACGCAGAAATGGATTCTTGATTGGTACGGGTGTCGGAAGTTATAGGGAGAAGGCAGAATGGGGTTAGATTGATCAGTCATGATTGAAAGGCAGGGTAGACTTGATGGGCCAAATGGCCTAATTCTACACCTATCACTTATGATGTGACGTTTTGACCGGCAATTTTCTTTTTGCCAAAACTGCAAATTAGCCGAGGGGGTGCGGCAGGTCGACTCGTCCCTTCACGGCGCCGGAAGGTGCTCCACGAAGATCATTCTTCCAAGGGAAACAAAGCAGCAAAAGAGACGAGGGCGCGGCTGGGCGCTCGATCCCTCCACAGCTCAGCCGAATCAAGAGTCTTCAGCAGGTCAGAGACACGCTCTCTTCCGTGCCAAACAAAAGCAAGGTATGGAACACAAGTTGGTAGCGCTCGGCATGACGTGCCGCGATGACACCAGGAACTGGCGCGGGATTAAATAACCGCTCTTTGCCAACTAAGTCACGAAATACAGCTTTTAAATAGACAAAGCCCTGTGCAACTGAAACGCCTCCTTCCATATTCACTAAGATGCCTACTGTAACTGGTCCAAGAATGAACATGCAGAGATCGCGAGCATGAGACGTTCTTGTCCTCAGAGCACCCACAGGTTCCTGACAGCCTCCCTTGATTCTTCATTAGTACCGGTGTCAGGGGTTGTGGGGAAAAGGCTGGAGAATGGGGTTAGGGGGAAGAGATCGATCAACCATGGTTATTTTTGACCCCCAACAATATTTAAGACCCAACTCTGCATAATCCACAGCTTTCACCTACGATGCATATTTACCACCCATTCATGGTAACCATTGCCTGAGCTGACCCTAGAATGTTACATTGATAGGACAAGTTTGGAGAGGTATGGGCCAAACGCAGGCAGGTGGGCCAGGTGTAGCTGGATCATGTTGGGCCGAAGGGCCTGTTTCCACTCTGTATGATGCCATGACTCTAGGATTGAATGGCGGAGTAGACTTGATGGGCCGAATGGCCTAATTCTGCTCCTATCACATGAACTTTTACACCTTTTTTGCTGCCCTTAAGGGGCTTGTTATAGAGCGAAAACATGGCTGGTCGTAGTGAAGTTGACACTCCGCTCTGGGGTGGCTGACATGCAGTGTGGTAGCATTGTGAACCTTCAACGACACGCATGTGGCTGCTTACAATGCAATGGCTCAGTTATGTAGCTGTGTATGGATGCCAAACCGGGCCACCAAAGAGGAACAAGCAGACCAATGAGCTGATTAATGGAGTGTGCTGCTGACTGCTCCGTTTCTGCTCAGGTTTGTAGGTTAATTGGCTTGGTAAATGTAAAAATTGTCCCTAGTGTGTGCAGGTTAGTGTGCGGGGATCGCTGGTCGGCACGGACCCGATGGGCCGAAGGGCCTGTTTCCGCGCTGTATCTCCAAACAATTGGTCTTGGAAGGTTGTGGTCAACTTGTTGGAGGGTATGTCTTCACACATTTCCTATTGACTCAGATGGGATATAATTATCTGCACTTTTCTACTGTAAACCTACATGAAATCTTGAGTATTAGCAGCGATTGCAAGTATCCAAACAAAATAAAAACATTTAGTCAATGCGATTGTGCAGAAATTCATTCTTAAAATCTCGAGATTTCATTCTCAAATTTCATTCTCAAAATCTAAATTTGTAACAGAAATCTTGAAAATATTTCAAGCAGGGATCGCATATATCCACGCCAAAAAAATGTGTCAATGTGGCTGCAGAAATTCACTTGAAACCTAGAGATCTTATTTAGATTTCATTTTTGAAATCTCATTTCTTTTTTGAAATCTAAATTCATAATTGAAATGTAATTTCATAATAGAAATCTTAAGATTAATCAGTGATCATCACAAACCAAAAAAAAGATGTTTTCAACGTGACTGCAGAAATTCACTCTTGAAACCTTGGGATTTCATTCCTAGATTTCATTTTCAAAATCTAAATTAATGATTGAAATCTTGCTATTAAGCAGGGATTGTAAATATCCAAACCAAAAAAAAGATTTTGTCAACGTGATTGCAGAAATTTACTCTTGCAACCTTGAGATTTCATTCTGAGATTTCATTTTTGAAATCTAATTTCATAATTGAAATCTTAAGATTAATCAGTGATCATAAATATCCAAATCAAAAAAAAAGATTTTGTCATCGTTATTGCAGAAATTTACTCTTGAAACCTTGAGATTTCACTCCTAGATTTAATTTTCAAAATCTAAATTCATGATTGAAATCTTGCAATTAAGCAGGGATTGTAAATATCCAAACCAAAAAAAGATTTTGTCAACATGATTGCAGAAATTTACTCCTGTAATCTTGAGATTTCATTCTTAGATTTCATTTTTGAAATCTAAATTCATAATTGAAATCTTAATATTAATCAGTAATAATAAATATCCAAACCAAAAAAAGATTTTGTCAACATGATTGCAGAAATTTACTCCTGTAATCTTGAGATTTCATTCTTAGATTTCATTTTTGAAATCTAAATTCATAATTGAAATCTTAATATTATTCAGTAATAATAAATATCCAAACCAAAAAAAGATTTTGTCATCGTGATTGCAGAAATTTACTCTTGTAATCATGAGATTTCATTCTTAGATTTCATTTTTGAAATCTAAATTCATAATTGAAATCTTAATATTAATCAGTAATAATAAATATCCAAACCAAAAAAAGATTTTGTCATCGTGATTGCAGAAATTTACTCTTGTAATCTTGAGATTTCATTCTTAGATTTCATTTTTGAAATCTAAATTCATAATTGAAATCTTAATATTAATCAGTAATAATAAATATCCAAACCAAAAAAAGATTTTGTCATCGTGATTGCAGAAATTTACTCTTGTAATCTTGAGATTTCATTCTTAGATTTCATTTTTGAAATCTAAATTCATAAAGTGGAATCTTGAGAATAATCAGTCATCACAAATATCCCCCCAAAATAAATTGTCAATGTGATTGTGCACAAATTCATTCTTGGACCAGCATTGGTTCCCCTGCATTAATTACAATATCATCTGGATTTCAATAAAAAGATCCCCTCAGAAGAAGTTAGTCCAGAGCTGTAAGTAAAGAAAGTATCAAATTCATATTCCCACAAACAAAAAAAAGGGTTTGCATCAAATGTCCATAATCCCTTCTAAATCTTTGAGCATACATCTAACCAGCCCATCCATTTCCCCCTTCAAATGCAATCTCCAATTTTTGGCCCATAATCTAGTCAAAAATATAATATTTGTCCTAAAGATATCTCTACACTTGGGAGAAAAAATAAGCCCTGAAATTCTATAAAAAGAATTTCTATAATTTAAAATCAAAAATAAATTCACACCCTCTATAATTTGATATTTTATCCCAATGCCTAAAGTCAGTACAAATAAGATTAAGATCCTTTGTAACCCTGTCTCCCCATCTAGCCTCAATTCATGCGAAATCTTTATAAAATCACGTCATAAAAATAATCTTTCCCTTAATAAATAAATCCCTCTTATTTGTGTGTGTGTGTGTGTGTGTGTGTGTGTGTGCGTGTGTGTGTGTGCATGTGTGTGTGTGTGCATGTGTGTGGGTGTGTGTGTGTGTGTGTGTGTGCATGTGTGTGTGTGCGTTTGTGCATGTGTGTGTGTATGTGTGTGTGTGTGTATGTGTGCGTTTGTGCGGGTGTGTGTGTGTGTATGTATGTGTGTGTGTATGTATGTATGTGTGCATGTGTATGTGTGCGTTTGAGCGTGTGTGTGTGTGTGCGTGTGCGTGTGTGTGTATATGCGCGTTTGTGCATGAGTGTGCGCGTGTGTGTGTGCGCACGTGTGTGCGTGCGTGTGTGTGTGTGCGTGCGTGTGTGTGCGTGTGTGTGTGTGTGTGTGTGAGTGTGTGTGTGCTTAGTATGATTCCATTATAATGTGGACTTCAAGCAACTGTGTTGTCCTTTGATGTCTCGTTAGGCCATTGCACATCCATCAAAGAGCTGCCCGGCACTTTGGAAGAAGGTTTGAGGAGCTTCAAGATCAGGCAATAAATTGTAGACCTTCACCTTCCAATGCTGGTAAATGATTGCAGTAATTGCCCTTGAGGTTAGATTGCTCGGAAGTTCCTGTCCTCCAGCAGGCTGGCAGATCTGTTGGCAAGGGTCGCTGCGTCTTTGACTAGCTTGTAACCTAAGAGCCTCATGGTGGGCTCACAGACCTGCTGGACCACCCGGGCTATCTTGAAGGGCAGGCCAAGCCGCCACTTCTCAAACTGCTCCGAAGAGTTCTTGTGGGTGGAGTAGACATTGTCGTTGGCCTTGGAGGCCTGGGTGTTCTCATAGATCCATGTCTTCACCTCGTCCGTGATGGGGATGCCGGCGAAGCGGTACATCTCCTCGGCCCTCTTGAGGGGCTCCAGGGCGATATCCTCGTAGCGCATCAGCATGAAGCGGCCCCTGAGCCAGGGGGGCTGCCCGATGCCCAGCTGGGCGGAGGCCCGCAGGTTCTCGCAGTTGCCCCGCAGCTTGCCCACCTCCTCGTCGTCCGGCACGTGTCCCTCATTGGCCCACTTCTTCCACGCGTCGTACTTGCCGGGGAACGCCACCATGCGCGAGGCCAGCACCGCCCGCGGGTCGCGGACTAGCTGGATGATCCTGAGGTCGATCCTGAGGTCCTCCACCAGAGGGCGGAGGTACTCCAGTTGCCTGAGGCGCACGGTCTTCATGGCCACGTGCTGCTTCTGCAGGCAGGCCTGAGTGGCCAGGGTCATGTTCAGGAGCCCGCACTGCCGCACACGGCACGGGAACCTCTGAGTGCCCCCCTTCTTGGGCGGAGTGCAGACCGCGCCCTCGCACAGCGAGTTGCTGGAGCCCCGGCGGAAGAGGATGCCAGTGACATGGCGTTCTGGCATGGGGAAGAGGAAACTCTCCAGCGCATAGAGGTCGCACAGCATCAACTGCTGCACCATGTCGCGGTAGATGATGGAAGAGGCCACCGCGTTCATCCCCCCCGGCTCGAAGGTCACCGACTTCTCCACGTGCCACAGTGGCTCGAACAGGTAGAAGATGTTGCTGTTCTGGTTGAAGAACTCGCCCACGAAGGAGGACCCCGTCCTGGTGGTGGCCATCAACAGCAGGTGCCTCCTGCCCGTCACCTCCTTCCGCTCCTCCCCGCCCAGCGTGGTCCGCAGCATGGAGCAGTTTCTCTGCGCTTTGTGCAGCTGCCCCAGAGCGCTGTTGGAGCTCGCCGCCACAGTGTTATTCTCAGTCAAGGCTCTGGCAGAGATGGTATTGTTCGGACCCACAAATTCCACTTGCGGGAATTTCAGCACAAACTTGTCGGACACCCTGAATGAGGAGAAAGTAGGTATTAGTAAAATGCTCACCACACTTTAAATACAGACAGCTATGTAACTTTACCTTGAGCGGCACGGTGGCACAGCGGTAGAGTTGCTGCCTCACAGTGCCGGAGACCCGGGTTCGATCCTGAATATGTCTGTACGGAGTTTGCACGTTCTCCTCGTGACCTGCGTGGGTTTACACCAGGACCTCCGGTTTCCTCCCATACTCCAAAGACGAACACGTTTGTAGACTCATTGGCTTGGTATAGTTATAAATTGTCCCCGGTGTGTGTAGGATAGTATAAGTGTGCAGGGATCGCTTGTCAGCGTGGGCTCGATGGGCCAAAGGGCCTGTTTCCTCTAGGCTAAACTAAATGAAACTAAAATGAGTAAAAGCTTCTCAAGAGTCACTGCAACAAGTCAAATTTGTCAAAAGACCAAAATTGCAAAGAGGATTCCATTTTGGGTAAATGTTATGAATGTCAATAAAATGCTATGAATAGCGGCAGTCAATATACAGGCCGTCCCATGTCACACTTGTTCATAGGTTCTAGGAGCAAAATTAGGCCATTCGGCCCATCAAGTCTACTACTACCGTTCAATCATGTCTTCTGTATCTTTCCCTCTCAACCCCATTCCCCTGCCTTCTCCCCATAACCCCTGGCACCAGTACTAATCAAGAATTGTTGACATCCCTAAATATGAGAAAATTATTAAATGCAGAAATCCAGGATATATATATTTCTGCTCTCCTAGTTTCTGGTTTCCTATCTCTCTCTCTCCTTTCAGTAATTGTCCTTTCTCGTGAGCCCTATGTGCCAGTTGTTACGATGCTGTTGAGGTGTGGTTATTGGATCGAGTTATTTTTTGGCGTATTTTCCAACTTACGGACAAAAATCCAATGATGGGCGTCTGTAACAACTGGAACCCATTTGTTCCCTGGGTTTATTTTAGTTCAGTGTTAGTTCAGCACTAGTGACAATATACAATTATATTGTCAAACCAATTAACCTACAAACCTGTACGTCTTCGGAGTGTGGGATGAAACCTGAGATCCTGGAGAAAACCCACGCAGGTCACGGGGAGAACGTACAGACAGCATCCGTCGTCAGGTTCGAAACCGGGTCTCTGGTGCAGAAAGGCAGTAATGCCCCTGTCCCACTTATGCCCCTGTCCCACTTAGGAAACCTGAACGGAAACCCCTGGAGACTTTGCGCCCCACTCAAGGTTTCCGTGCGGTTCCCGGAGGTTTTTGTCGGTCTCCCTAATGGTCGAAAGGGGTTTCTGTTTTAAAAATCGGTAATTTTTTAATCAAAGCCGGTTGCGATGCTAGTTGAAGGTGGTTGCCGGAGGACAAAAACCTCCGGGAACCTTGGGTGGGGCGCAAAGTCTCCAGAGGTTTCCGTTCAGGTTTCCTAAGTGGGACAGGGGCATTATTACTCTACCGCTGCGCCACTGTCCCGCGTTGTATTACGGCATGTGTCATGATACAATAGATACCATAGTGGTGCTTAAGAGGCGTTTAGATAGACAGATGAAAATGAAAGGAATAGAGGGATATGGATCACGTGCAGGCAGATGAGATCAGTTTCATTAGCATCATGTTCGGCACAGACATGGTGGGCCGAAGGGCCTGTTCCTGTGCTGTTCTATGTTCAATTTTCCATGAATAGAATCTGTCAGTGCAGAGGTAAGATAAATGGAGGACATCAATGGACTGTCATTATATGCAGAATCCATCATCGCATCAATGGGATAAATTGAATCTGTCATGGACTGATATCATAATTACGTTCAACTGGTGCCTCAGGAGAACAATTAAAATCATTTTAAATGACAAATATACACTCACACAGTGTCACTGAAGCAATTTCATTAATAGGATTTGTCAGAGAATTTATTACACTCGGAACGTATCAATGTAGCAATGTTACAAAATGTTGAGATTTTAAAAATCAAGTCTGCAATTTATCCCATCGGATAAAGCATAAAAAGAAGTTTAATTTGACACCTAATTCACTTTGATATCTTCAGTATTAAAAAAGTTATGGCCATTTTCATACTCGGAAATTAGCATCTTGTTCCCCATTGCCTTTCCATTGACTTAACTCAAAAGCTGCGATCTACGACAGTCAAAAACCCATAACTTTCTTAAAAATTAAGAGAACTCAATGAAATTTTCAGTTATTACAGATTGAAGCATTCTGAAACAAATATGAAACAATCTTACTTGGATGACCTGAAATTAAAGCATATAATTAGTTAGTTACCTAATTGTAACTAATTACAACATTCAATTACTACATCTAAACATCTATCCATTTCTTAAAAGATAAACATTTTTTAATTGCCTAAGTGTCCAAATAACATTCATACAATAATTCACAATATAACATGATTTTTAAATCTCATTTTCATGAATTTAGAGGCCAAATGGAAGGAAATTAGTGTTTAATTCCTGTAAATTAATGGCCATTTAAATCAACTTGCGAGTGGGTTTTAGTGGAACGCGGTGGATTGGAACGTTGCGGTTTGCGGTGAATTTAAACCACAGTTGGCAGGAAAAACACTGCCGGTTCGTATATTTTATTTGTCCCCTTTTCGCAACATGAAAATGTGATTAAAGGCTTCCTAAGAAGCACGTTTTTATGTAAAAATAAACTGTGTACCTTATTTTATCCCCTACGTAAAATCCTTCCCATTGCCGGCGCTCACGGCTTTAGAAGATAATTTTTAAATTACTCTAGCTAATAAATGATCTAGCGTAGTTTAAAAATACCTTCATAAAACAAATGTCGGAGCGATTTCTCTTTAGCAACGAAATCCCCTGAGATGGATCGATTTGCCCTGTCAGGAGAAAAACGGCATTTTAAACCCGCCCCCCTCTGAAAGGCGCCAAAGTCGCGCACACGGGGAGTGGCAGAATTGCAGCGCCGCTCAAGCTAAGTTTTGTAACATACCTAATCAATGCATTTACATGTGTGAATAAACCAGGGTTAAACATGGTTTGTGTGGGAAGGAACTGCAGTTGACACCGAAGGTAGACACAAAATGCTGGAGTAACTCAGCGGGATAGGCAGCATCTCTGGATAAAAGGAATAGGTGATGTTTCGGTTCGAGACCGTTCTTCAGTCTGAGGGTCAGGGGAGATGGAAACGAGAGGTATGAAAAGATACAGAGGTATGAAAATCAGAGGATTAAAGCCAGCTACGATGATCAAGGAAAGGTGGAGCCCACAATGGTGCATTGTTGGCTGGGAAAAAGGAGATAACGAGTGGATACAAACAGAGAAACTAAGCAGGATGACATTCACTATGTTGAATAGACGTACGGCACTATTGTGGCATAATAGTTGAGCTACCGGTTTAGATATCCAACCAAAATAAGTTCACTTCCCACCATGGCAATTTGAGGTCAAAGTAGGTGACATTGTCTACAAACTGACAGGCCATTCAACAGTCTAGTTTAGTCTAGTTTAGTTTAGTTTAGTTTAGTTTAGGTACACAGTGGGCAGTGGGCAGAAGCAGGCTCTTCGGCCCACCGAGTCTGTGCCGACCAGCGATCCCCCCATACACTAGCACTACCCTAAACACTAGGGACAATTAACAATCTCTACCGAAGCCAATTAACCTACAAACCTGTACATCTTTGGAGTGTGGGAGGAAACCAGAGCACCTGGAGAAAACCCAAGTGATCACAGGGAGAACGTACAAACTCCGTACAGACAGGACCCGTAGTCAGGATCGAACCCGGTACTTTGGCGCTGTAAGGCAGCAACTCTACCACTGATAAAGAAAGTGTTTTATTATCATAAGAGCCGATAGGGAACCACCAAATTCTTGCTGTACTTTCAGCAGCAGCACAATAGATTGTTAAACATGGCCCTCAATGAATAATAAAACAAACAATTTTAAAAAAAGCTTAATAAATTAAAATAAAACCCAATATAGTGCAGAACCAAAACAAGGCTCAAAGTCCCTCGTGTAGCACAGGCAGCTCATAGTTCAAAGTTTAGTTTGGTTTAGTTTTGTGGTAAACCGTGGAAACAAGCCCTTCGGCCCACCGAGTCCGCACTGACCAGCAATCCCCGCACATAAATACTACACCTAACCAGCTACACATACACTTGTGACAATTGACATTTATACCAAGCCAATTAACCCACGCCTTCGGAGGGAACCGGCGCGCCCAGAGAAAGCCGACGCAGTCATGGGGAGAACGTACAAGCTCCGTACAGACAGCACCCGTAGTCGGAATCGAGCCCGGGTCTCTGGCGCTGTGAGGCAGCAACTCTACCGCTGCGCCACCGTGCCGCTATTTAGTATTTCTTAATAAAATCGACATTATTTTAAAATCATTTTCACCCCTTGTAGTTTTTAAATATCTCAAAATACTAGAGGCAATGAACTACTTTTTGGAATGTTCAATGGCCTGATGGTCGCTGAGAAGATGTTCCTGAACTAGTAACCAGGATTTACAGGGCAGCACGGTGGCGCAGCGGTAGAGTTGCTGCCTTGCAGCGCTAGAGACCTGGGTTCGATCCCGACTGCGGGTGCTGTCTGTATGGAGTTTGTACGTTCTCCCCGTGACGTGTGTGAGTTTTCTCCAGGAGCTCCGGTTTCCTCTCACACTCCAAAGACGTTGGTTAATTGGCTTGTCATTAAATTGTAAAATTACTACTGTGCGCTGGGATCGCTGGTCAGCATTGACTCGGTGGGTCGAAGGGCCTGTTTCTGCACTGTATCTCTAAACTGAACTGAGCCAAACTACTGTACATCAATCACTTCATGAGCCGTGATGCCATTGAGGAACAAGGATTCTATTTGACCAGTAACCCATTCACCGACCTTTTATTTTCATTTTCCCTACAACCTGTGGTATTAGGTTAAGGAATTAATGGAATCTATAGACTTTAGAGAACAGGCCCTTCGGCCCACCGAGTCCGCACTGACCAGTGATCCCCCCCGTCCATATACCAGCACTATCTTACACACTGGGGACGATTCACAATTTACCCGAAGCCAATTAACCTACAAACCTGTGTCTCTTTGGAGTGTGGGAAGGAACCGGAACACCCGGAGAAAACCTGCACAGGTCACGTGGAGAACGTACAAACTCCGTACAGACAGCCCCCGTAGTCAGGATCGAACCTGGGTCTCTGGCGCTGCGAGGCAGCAACTCTACCGCTGCACCACCGTTCCACTCTATTAGGTTAACAACTTCATGGCATCTGCCCGGAATAGCAGGCTCCAATGCAATGCCATTGACTCCAATGTAATAAAAAGGAACTGCAGATGTGGTTTCTACCAAAGATAGACACAGTGTGCTGGAGTAACTCAGCGGGTCAGGCAGCATCTCTGGAAGAAGTGGATAGCTGATGTTTCAGGTCGGGACCCCACTTCAGTCTGAGAAAGGGTCCCGGCCCGAAACGTCACCCATCAATTTTCTCCAGAGGTGCTGCTTGACCCACTGAGTTTCTCCAGCACCTAGTGTCTACCATTGACTCCAAGGCCCTGCATGTTAAGTTACTACTTCATCGCCACAGGGCGAGGGTTCCTACGCATTCCCAACCCCACCTCTGGAGCATGTTCACCCTCGCCGCCCTTTGAGGAAGGATCTTTTAAGATCATAGGCGATAGGAGCAGAATTAGGCCATTCGGCCCATCAAATCTAATCCACCATTCTATCATCTATCTCTCCCTCCTAACCCCATTCTCCTGCCTTCTCCCCATAACCCCTGACACCCGTACTAATCAAGAATCTATCTATCTCTGCCTTAAAAATATCCATTGACTTCCACAGATTCACCGCCCTCTCACTAAAGAAATTCCTCCTCATCTCTTTCCCAAAAGAATATCCTTTAATTCTGAGGCTAAGACCTCTGGTCCGAGGCTCTCCCACCAGTGGAAACATCCGCTCCACATCCATGGTGTCAAGGCCTGATAGATTCTGGGCATTTGTATAACAAATGCTGGTCTTACTGGCAATAGCCAAATCTCCGGTTTATTTAAGAGGCATATATTGAAAGGGAACGTGTCAACACATCGGGATTATAAATAGACATAGAAGCAGGATTTGTTGACGGAACAAAGAATGGCATGCAATGGATCCGGCCTGCTACCTGAACTCACTGCCCAAGCTCACCCGCAATCCCTGCTCATTCACATTACCTTCTACAATGGACAGTTTTTTACATTTATACCAAGCCGATTAACCTACAAACCTGTGCATCTTTGGAGTGTGGGAGGAAACTGAAGACCTCAGAGAAAACCCACGTGGTCACGGGGGGAACGTGCAAACTCCGTACAGACAGCACCCGTAGTCAGGATCGAACCTGGATCTCTGGCACTGTGGGGCAGCAACTCTACTGCTGCACCACCGTGCCACCCCACGACTTTGTTTCTACCTTCTAATTTAAAAGGACCTAAACGACATCGATCTCACGGACATTATTCCTCTCTGGCCTTTGGCAGTCATCTTAAAAAGCAACCACCTTACCTGTAATCTCAGGTAAACTACTCTCATTTGTATCCATCATTTCCCAGGCCTTGTCTACTCCCCCCCCCCCCCCCCCCAACACTTCCCTTCTAGCTTTCTCTCCCCACCCCCGCACCCTACCCCACCGCAATCAGCCTGAAGGATGAGAGGTGATCAAAGAAACATATACAATTCTTAAGGGATTGGACAGACTAGATGCAGGAACAATGTTCCCCATGTTGAGGGAGGCCAGAACTGATAATATATAAGAATATGGGGACTTTGGAAAATAGCTGACAGAGCCTTGAGCACGGTCAAGATGGATGAGGTGACAAAACACTAGGTACAAGAGGTCCACGTGGCCTCACTGGTGCCATTAAGTCTAGGTGTTTGCAAGGGACTCCAGGTGGATTCTGTTCTTGTGGCTTCTCTGAAACCATTAAGTCTAGGTTCTGTTGAACAGATGCTGAACCTAAGCCTGTGTTTGGGTAGAGGATTATATGTTTACACTTAGTATCTGGGTACTACAAGGTTTTTGTATACATTGTTAGTAATTTAGCATAGTAAGTGCTTCTGAAAGTGTTTTCTGGGGTGGAAGATTGCAACCTTCACGTGGTCCGCCCTGTTTCGACTAATGCAATCAACTCGATGTGCTCAAACGGAAGATCAAATAGAATAAGTTGTCCTACAACTTTAGGCTGTGCACGCCACACGACAGAAGAAGAAGAAGAAGAAAGTGTTTTCTTATCTGTAAGAATCAGGGCGAGAGATGGGAGTGAGACCAAGCCCGAGGGAGTGTAGCCACCGGGGGGGGGGGGGGGGGGGGGGGGGGGGGTGGAAGAAGTTTTTGTCGACTAATAACAAATCAGGCTAATTACCCAACCCCAACTCCGAAACATGAAGCGCTGAGCATTGGGATCCAAACATCATGGACAACTGGCCTCAGTTCCCTGCTCACATCTGGCAGTGTTCTCCATCTGAACCAGGGCCGCAGAGCGTTTTTGAAAGTGGGGAGGCTGAGCGGTCACTGATCACTGGCCTTGGGGGTACCCGGTGAGGGAGTGGAGCAACCGAGTGGGCAGAGGGTGTGGAAGAAGGGTGTGTCCCCCCTCCCAGGGTAGGAACTTTTTGAAATTTGATGTATTAAAATCATGTTTTAGTGCATTGTAGAAGTATGATTTCAATGTTTTTTGTATGAAGTATTTTTAAGAGGTAACTTTTTAAGGGGTAATTATTTCCACACAAAGGGTGATGGGTGTATGGAACAAGCTGCCGGAGGAGCTTGTTGAGGTAGGGACCATCGGCAACATTTAAGAAACAGTTAGACTGATACATGGATACGGCAGCTTTGGAGGTATGGACCAAAAGCATGTGGTGTAGCTGGGACATGTCGGCGGGTGTAGGCCTAAGGGCCTGTTTTCACACTGTATCACTCTATGACCACATTATACCTCCACCATGCATTAATGCTTCAAAATGAAGTGATTGAGTTTTATTGCCAAATACTCAAGCATAGAAACGTAGAAAATAAGTGCAGGAATAAGCCATCGGCCCTTTGAGCCAGCACCGCCATTCAATATGAACATGGCTATGCAACTAAAATGCACTGCCTTCTGTGGCAGAGAATTCCACAGATTCACAATTCTGTGTGAAAAACGTTTGTCTTCATCTCAGTCCTAACTGGCCCCCCCTTTATTCTTAAACTGTGACCCCTGCTTCTGAACTCCCCCAACATTAGTTACTATAAGTGAAAATCTAGCAGGCAAGCAGGATGCTTTCTCCAACCACCCCCATTTGAAGGCCACTATCTTCCACCGTTTCTACCCAGTGCCTGGTACTTACTTCCAGCAGCCACTGGTTGTCCTCCAGGATGCACCGAGCCGCAGCCTGATCCATGCCGGTCGCTTGGGCGAATTTGGCACAGAGACTCTCACGGCAGCGGCGCAACGCTTCCGACGCCTCCGACGGCCCGGGACTCTTGCACTGAGGCTGCTCCATGGCCGGAGCTGCAGTGAGCGACTCGCCAGCCCGGCAAACACTCGCCATCCCGGCAAACACTCACCAGCCCGACAAACACTCGCCAGCCCAGCAAACACTCGCCATCCCCGCTCCCCGTCCGCACCTGTCCCCGTCGCTGCTTCTGCTTCCAACTCCCGTGGCCCATGCAGTTGATATTAGTTTTGAAATTTTCGTTGATCACAGAATTTCTCACGACAGTGTGTGAGAAATTTGTGATCAGCTTGAGAATTTGGCAAAATGCGTGATTCTCATGCTCAATGCATGGGGGTTGGCAGCCCTGCCTCTATAATCCCCCTATCTCCCCCCTCTCTCTCTTCCCCCTCTCTCTCTCCCCCACTCTCTGTTCCCCTCTCCTCTTTCTCCCCTCTCTCTCCCTCTCTCTTTCTCTCCCCTCTTTCTCCCCCTCTCTCTCTCTCTCTTACCCCTCTCTCCCCTCACCTCACTCCCACCCTCTCTCTCGCGCCCTCTCGCTCTCCCCCTCTCTCTCCCCCACATCTCTCCCCCACATCTCTCCCCATTTCTCACTCTCCCCCCTTGCTCTCTCTCCCCTCTCTTTCTCTCTCTATCTCCTCTTTCTCTTTGTCCCCTTCTCTCCCTCTTTCCCCGTTTCTCTCTTTTCCCCCTCTCTCTTTTACCACCCCTCTCTCTTCGCCCTCTCTCACCCCTCCTCCCTCTCCCCTCTCTCCTCCCCCTCACCCCCTCTCTCCCACCTCACTCTCCCCTCCCCTCTCTCTTTTCCCCCTCTCCCTCCTCTCTCTCCTCTCACCCCCCCCTCTCTCTCCCCCCTGTCTTCTTCCACTCTCTCTCTCCCCCTCCCTTTGAGAGTCTCTGTCCCTTCGGCACGGAGACTCTCGCAGGCAGCGGCGCAACGCTTCTGATGCCTCCGACGGCCCGGGAAACTTGCACTGGGGCTGCTCCATGGCCGGAGCTGCAGCGAACGACTGGCCAGCCCGGCAAACACTCGCCAGCGCCGGCTGCCCACATCTGCCCCGCCGCAACTTCTGCTTCCATCCCTCCCTCAGCCCCGGCTCTCCAACACCCGCAGACCATGCAGTTTATGAGTTTTGAAATTTTTGTTGATCACAGAATTTCTCACGACAGAGCGTGAGGGCGTGAGAATTTGTCGAAATGCGTTAGTCTCACGCTCAAAGCGTGAGAGCTGGTAGCCCTGAAGAAGTGATTGGCATGTAGGGGTGGCCTCTCCCATCGTACGTAGAGTTTAGGGGTATAAAAGTGTATGTAATTCGTTTGGGTGTGTCGGTTCTGCTCTGTTTGCACGAGGCTACCATGGGTTCGCGTGAGTGGATCCGAGACCGTCCCTGTATTGTATACAAATAAAGAAGGGTTTGGACTTCAGTGTTCGACTCAGTTCCTTTTACTGAACCAGACTCGGGGTAAGATTACATCCGGGCATTCACAGAACCAGGGGTCACAGTTTAAGAATAAGGGGTAGGCCATTTAGGACTGAGATGAGGAAAAACCCTTTCACCCAGAGAGTTGTGAATCTGTGGAATTCTCTGCCACAAAAGACAGTGGAGGCCAATTCACTGCGTGTTCTTAAGAGAGAGTTAGATATAGCGCTTAGGGCTGGCAGAATCAAGGGATATGGGGAAAAAGCAGCAACGGGGTACTGATTTTGGATGATGAGCCATGATCATAGTGAATGGCGGTGTTGGCTCGAAGGGCCGAATGGCCTACCCATGCACCTATTTTCTATCTTTCTATGTTTCTAAGGAGGGTCCAGACACAAAAAGTTACCTATCCCTGTTCTCCAGAGATGCTGCTTGACCTGCCGAGTTACTCCAGCACTTTGTGTCTTTTATTTTGCGTAAACCAGCATCTGCAGTTCTTTCTGCCTTTTTTTTGTTGCCTGAATCCGTTGAGCTCGTTGCCCAGGGCTAAGCCGTCGAGATTGATTGACCTGTGCCCTTCCCAAGCAAGCCCGTTCTCTTTGTATAACTCGACCTTCCCGGTAGAAGGAGATTGAATGAATGAATGGCTTAATTGTCACACGTGACAAGTCACAGTGAAATTCTTTGCTTGCATCCCCAAGGTATGCAAAGCGTCGCCACTTAAAGGGCACTGACAAAGAGGGAACGTCTTACCTTGAAATTATGTTGTTCTCTTTCTCAATGATCACAAGGGCAACAAGGAAAAATAGAATAATGGCATATTTGATCCTCATTCTCATTGCTACTGTCTTTGAGGCTGGGATCCTGATACAATGGTGCGCAGGAGGTCCCTAGGCACAGAAGCGTGCCGCTCAATGGTCCGCCAGGGATTCGGTACAGCCCACCTCCGTGCCAGCGTAGGGCCAGTCTACTGGTGAAGGTATCGGTCACAGAGCCTCTCTCCTCTCCCCAGTCACACCAAATTGTGCTGCAAAGACAACACAGACAAGGAGTTTAATTATTCAGCTCAGAGCTCACCCCGTGCAAAAAACCTTGCGCTGAACACCTTCGCTCTGTCCGCCTTGGCCTACGCGATCTCCCAGTTACCAAACCCTTTCCCCCCTCCCACTCACACTCCCCCACTGAACTTTCTGTCCTGGGCCTCCTCCACTGTCAGAGTGAGGCCCATCGCAAATTGGAGAAACAGCACCTCATATTTCACTTGGTCAGCTCACACCCCAGCGGTATGAACATTGATCTAATGATGAATCTTGAATCTAATTTCAAGCAATCCTGGCGTTCCTTCCCGCTTCCTCCCTCCCCCATCCCAGTAAAATTCAGTTTAGCTTGGTTTATTGTCACGTGCACCGAGGAAATAGCGCAAAGCTTTTGTTGCGTGCTAACCAGCCAGCGGAAAGACAATACATGATTGTCCTCGACAATCCTACTAGTTTAATTGTTCGTATCCCTTCATCATCACCTCTTCCACAGCCAACAATGGACCATTGTGAGCTCCACCTTTCCTTGATCTTCGGTGCAGACTCTGATTTGTTCTAAACATGTTCATACCTCTGGTTTCCCTCTCAGTCAGAAGACGGGTCGCGACCCTAAATGTCGATGATTCCTTTTCTCCAGGGATGCTGCCTGATCCGCTGAGTTATAGCAGCATTTTGTGTCTATCACTGGTGCTGCCACCATTGGCTACAATCTCAGTCTCTTGACCCCTCCTGCCTCCCCCGACCTCTTTCCCACCCGACAATCTCGTGACCCCTCCTTTCTCCAATAGCTCCCCCCTCCTGCTCCAAGCGTTCCCTCCAAACGCTCCTGCCCCTCCCAATCCTACCTGCTTGCAGCCCCCTCCCACCCTGCTGCCAGTCCCTCCCTCTTCCACTAACAGCCTCTTCCACCTGCACTGATGCCCCTCTCTCCCGGTCTAACAAGTGAGTGTGTTCCCACTGTGCTGTTCTTCCATTGCTGATTCATTGCGCAAAGTGTTACTCCCTACATGTGCCCTGCACTCTTACCTTAGACCACAGAACGATAAAGCCTATAGTGGCACAGTGATAGAGTTGCTGTTAATGGTTGCCAACTTTCTCACTCCCAAATAAGGGACAAAAGGTCATAATACGGGACAAATTCCCAACAGCAATTCGTTGACCGACTCAGCCGTGGCTGGGTGAATGATGAGTTGTCCCGGGTGCTGGACTGCACACAAAGCCCACGCGGCGGGCCAGCTGAGGAGTTTTGGTCCGGCCCGCATGACGTCGCGTGCAAAGTTCGGCGCCCCGTCCAACTCATGAACCGATGATCGGCCATGAGAAGGAGGGGTGGTGGGGGTGTCGACGGTAAGCGAAGTTCCGAAGGTCAGACAGCTGGCCGGGCTGCCGACCGACGGGGCCACTGGGGGAGGCGCTGCTGCTGCACTCCATGGGCTGCACTATATCGGGACGGGTGAGGCGGGGCCGGACGCGGCGTTCTGACCCGACAGCCCCCTCGACCCAAGTAGTAGCAGTCAAGGGCTGTCCCGTATGGGACAAACCAATTTAGCCCAATATACGGGATGTCCTGGCCAATCCTGACTATGGGTACGGAGATTGCACCTTCTCCCCATGACCGCGTGGGTTTTCTCCGGGGGCTCCGGTTACCTCCCACACTCCAAAGACGTTCAGGTTTGTAGGTTAATTGGCTTTGGTAAAAATTGTTAATTGTCCCTTGTGCATAGGATAGAGCCAGTGTAAGGTTGATTGTTGGTCGGCGCGGACTTTGTGGGCTGATGAAAACATTAAATGCTTTCAAATATATTAAAAATATATAGTGGAATACTTGACTAAGTTGTAGCTTATATTTCATCTCAAGCAGGCCTTCTCCAGTGGATTGATATATTGAGATATTGTATCTCAAGTGTATATTGAGACAATGACCGGTGCCGTTGAAATGTGTCCGCCAATTGATAAGATAGACAGGCTCAGACACGTGTAGTGATGTGTATTGATTGAATCTTGTGACCTCTTTGGAATGTGATTGTGACACACAGTATAAAGCACTGTGCAAAGCTTTGTTCATTGAAGTGGGAAGTCAAGTGTCTGTGTTGCTTACTTGACTGGCGTATCCCCATCACTTCCCGGTTGATGATCAGTAAAGCTTGAGTTGGTCTACCTAACGTTTTTGTGAGTTGCCTGTTTATTAAGAAGTGAACCTTAACATTGGCGTAGTCGGCAGGATCTCACTGGGACTGTCAATAGATGAATTTGTAAGAGGCTGCAGAGTGACCCGGATTGGACAGGGAGAAAACTGAGCTCTAATCAGACACTTTGAGACACACTCCCATAGACACGCCTGGAAACATCTATTGTCCTTTGTCAGAAGTTGATCTGGTTCCCCGCTGAGGTCCTTAATACAGACAACGGTAAGACCAATTCTGTTTGTATTTTGCTACCCGGTGAGTAGTCAGCGATTGGGCACGGCAAACTAAAAAGTTTGCCGCAAATGTGTTACTTTGCTACTGGCAAAGTAGTTGGCAATTGGCTCCGCAAACAAAAAAAATTTGTCCTTCACAAATGGGGAATAATCTGGATAAAAGTGATGGGAGAACGCCCATCCAACATAACCCCGGGACCCCTTGTCTGGTATGGCGACCCTGTTTATGGAAGAGGAGGGATGAGGAACAAATTCGAGGGGGCTCCAGCCACTCCTCAGGGAAGGGCACCCCCAGAAGAAAATTATGCTAATAGTGACTGGGAGACTAAAAAGGAAGATGAGAAAAGGAAATAGAGACTGAAAAGGAAGATGAGAAAGAAGTGAAAGGGCTGAGGCAGAAGAGGAAGGAGTAGTATTGAATCCAGCAGTGAGAGAGTTAAGCAATGCAGAGCCAGAGTATCATTGAGACAAGATACCACTGTCACCCCTTGCCTCTACCAAAGCATTGAATTCTGCACATTGGTCCCCACAGAATCAAAGAATCTAGTAAACAGAACGGCTTTGCATGGGATGATGTATAGTTAATACAGAGGGGCGCCTCTTAGTGTGCAGCACGATTTTTGGATACGAGGGGGCCGCACCATTGACTCTTTGATGGGCCTCTGGCTCGCCCCTCTCGGGCAAGTTTGTGTAACTGATGTTTTTCTGTCCGTTCTTTTTTATATTATATACACTGCCTTACGGATGCTGGTAAGGAGGGAAAACAATGGAGATACACCTTACAATTTCAAAACCTAATTGTGATGCCCATTTTCCTTTGTGAAAATTCCATGTTAATTCAGTACATCACATATGGAATGGTGGGCAACCCAATGTATTTGGGTGTATAAACATTTTAAGAGTTTGAATAATTTCCTTGAAGTGTGTATAATTGTGCTAGTTTTGAGTGAGAATTTTATTGCCTTAAAGTGTGTGAATATCTGTGAGATTTAGAATATGGCATGAGGTGTGGCAACATGTGAGTGGATGTCACAGAAAAAATGTTTTAAGAGGTAGTGTCTCTTTAAGAAGCTGCAGTTGTGTGGGGGTGGAGCCACACAGTTATTTTATTTTCCTTTGTTCTTTGGATATGCTTTTCTATTTATGTGGAAATTAATTCTTTATTCTTTGTTTTCTTTTAACTGTTAAACAGAGGAGGGATGCAAAAACGCAGTTTGTTTTGTCTTACCAATGGTTTTTTCCCTATTTCTAATCTTTTGAACTGAGTTCAAAAAGAGACCTGGATGCTTTTGGCATCCTGGTTAAAGTGAGATTGGAGATGCCAATATCTCAGGGGGAAAAAAAGTTAATTTGGGAAAATTGTTATTAATATACATTCATGCTAGGAATTGGAAATTGTGAATTTGGGGCGATAGATTGGAACAATTGGGAATAATTTTTTAATTGTTTTTCTTACGGAGATAAGGAAACACTTTTTCTCACAGAGAGTGGTGAGTGTGGAATTCTCTGCTTCAGAGGGCGGTGGAGGCAGGTTCTCTGGATGCTTTCAAGAGAGAGCTAGACAGGGCTCTTAAAGATAGTGGAGTCATGGGGATATGGGGAGAAAGCAGAAACGGGGTATTGATTGTTGATGATCAGCCATGATCACATTGAATGGCGATGCTGGCTCGAAGGGCGGAATGGCCTCCTCCTGTACCTATTATCTATTGTCTATTGTCTATTATTAATAATCTTATTTTTTTAAAGGGCTTAAGTATATTGACGTAGTTATGGATTACTGATTTTGAGTTTTGAGTTATGTTGGGAAAGCTTGTTTTGATGTGCTAATAGTGTTTGTCTTTTAGAATGGAAATGAGCAGCCAGGTTCCTGTCTACAGGGAAGTAAATATGTGGAGGCTTGAAGCATGTGCTGTGTAAGGGACAAATGAAGGTCATGCAGTATTGTGTTAGTTGATTACATCAGACCGTAGCTTACAAAAGGGAGTTTGAGGGAACTCACTATGAGGGGTAAAAAGTGAGAGATGAAGTGGATTGGGGAGGAGAAACATATTTGGAAATTAAAGAGATAATATCTAGGTGGGGGTCCCTCTTCAGATAGACTCTGATCAGCGGACACGTTCACAGGGAAAGTGATGAAGGAGGTTTCTGCCTTGCCAGTCGTTAAAGACTGATTTCACATTTCCAAACCATCCGCAGAGTTTTGGATTAGTGGAGGGAATGAACGGGACGCTAAAGAGTTTAAGTAAAGCCTTGACCGAGACTGGACAGGAATGGGTTAAGGTATTCCCAGTCATTCTGATGATTCAGAACAACAAATCTCGGCCTGTGGACTTCGGGAGCCGCGGTCTCCGGTGGGAAGTGGCCGATTCGGAACGTCAAGCTGCTTGAACTGTTCTTTCCGAAGCCGGAGCTCCATCATCCGGCGAGAGGGCCTGAAACACCGGGTCTCCGCTGCAGCGACTACGGAGGCCTCAAATAGGCCCTGTCCACGGGTGAACACAGAGGAAGAGGACTGGACTTTTACTGCCTTCTCTCTGCTGTGGGGGGGACATTTCATGTTAAATTCTATAGTGTGTTGTGTTTATCTCCTTATTTCTATGGATCTATGGCAACCCAAATGCTATATAAATAAAATGTGATTGATTGATTGAACCCCAGCTAGAGAGACAGGATTAATGCTTTTTGAGCTATGAACATGCCAGAAGATGTGGAAGTTACACCTACAGGCCCTCAGCGATGAACTAATTATGTATGAGCAGCAATTAACCCATGCCTTGCCAGGTCTGCATTCCCAGGTACAAGAGGCACAGAAGCCACTACCAGTTGAACACAGGGATGAGTCCATACTGGCAGACTACATGCTGATAAGGCACTGGGACTGGAAGAAATTGAGACTGTGTTGAAAGGAACTGTACCAAGTGCTACCAACACCATCAACTGCGTGAAGATTGAAGATCACCCCCGTTGGATACATCTGATTGACTGTAAACGGTTCAGAGAACCAAGAAAGGACAATGGGGCTATTGACCCTCTTTTTAATCTGGGGTTGGCCCAGATGGACCGGACACTTGGGCAAATAACTGGTTTCTGTCTATGAGTTAAGAATTTCCCCGTTATGATAATATAAGTGTATGCTGGGTGTGTACGCACCCCATATAACGATGGTGGAGGAATACCCTTCTGAACAATATCCCTTTACCTTGTTGAGATTCTCTACCTAACATTTTTGTGAGGTGTCTGTTTATTAAGAAGTGAACCTTGACAAGGAAGTGCTTGTTTCCATGATGTATCTCTTCATGAAACTAAACGAACAACAAGGATTGTCTCTGTGATCACACTGTGATCAGCACTAACCACAATTAAATGACTTTAATGCAAATATACCGTGATCCAGGGCAACATTTGCATTGCCCACCTCTCATTAAAAACGTTCTCAGCTAGCCAACCTAGTTGCTTCCCATCCCTCCCACAGTCCACGTTTTCACCCCCTCCCATTCCCCAATCTTGAATCAACTGTGCAAGGAAAGAGAAAAACAGATGTTAAAACTGACCCTGTTAAGTGTACGGCTAGGCAGTCGGCAGCAGTGGGAGAAATAAACACCTTGGGATGGTTCTCATCCGTAATCCTTTCCTGCGCACGGAGTAATCAACAGCGTAGCGGTAGAGTTGCTGCCTCACAGCGCCACAGACCCGGGTTCCACCCTGACCTCTGTCTGTCTGTCCAGAGTTTCTACGTTCTCCCCGTGACTTGCTCGGGTTTTCACCGGGTGCTCCGGTTTCCTCGTACACTCCAAAGACGTGCAGGTTTGTAGGTTAATTGGCTTTGGTAAAAATTGTACATTATCTCTAGTGTGTATGATACGGCTAGTGTAGCGGGTGATCGCTGGTCGGCGTGGACTCGGTGGATCGAAGGACCTGTTTCCACGATGTATCTCTAAAGTCTAATGTCTAAAGCCATTTCAATCCATTTTTTTTTGAGGATGTGACAAGTAAAATGGATGAAGGAGAGCCAGTGGATGTCGTGCATCTGGACGTTCAGAAAGCCTTTGATAAGGTCCCACACCGGAGATTAGTGGGCAAAATTGGAGCGCGTGGTATAGGGGGTATTGTGGGTCCCTGTCAGAATGGCAGGCTGTGGCGAGTGGAGTGCCGCAAGGCTCGGTGCTAGGGCCGCAACTATTTACAATATATATCAATGATTTAGATGATGAGATTCAAAGTAACACTTGCAAATTTGCAGATGACACAAAGCTGGGTGGCAGTGTGAACTGCGAAGAGGGTGTTAGGAGGTTGCAGGGTGACTTGGATAGGTTGAGTGAGTGGGCAGATGCATGGCAGATGCAGTATAATGTAGATAAATGTGAGGTTATCCACTTTGGCGGCAAGAACAAGGAAGCAGATTATTATCTCAATGGTGTCTATTGTCTTTTGTGGTACTGATTGGGGATGATCAGCCCTGATCACATTGAATGGCAGTGCTGGCTCAAAGGGCCAAATGACCTACCCCTGCACCTATTGTCTATTGTCTATTATCTATTGTTTATTGTCTATTGTGTCAGATTAGGAAAAAGGGAACGAGACCTGGATGTCCTTGTACACCAGTCACTGAAAGTAAACATGCAGGTACAGCAGGCAGTGAAGAAAGCTAATGGCATGTTGGCCTTCATAACAAGAGGAGGTGAGTATTGGACTAAAGGGGTCCTTCTGCAGTTGTACAGGGCCCTGGTGAGACCACATCTGGAGTATTATGTGCAGTTTTTGTCTTATAATTTGAGGAAGGACATCCTTGCTATTGAGGCAGTGCAGAGTAGGTTGACAAGGTTAATCCCCGGGATGGCGGGACTGTCATCTGAGGAAAGATTGGAAAGACTGGGCTTGTATTCACTGGAATTTAGAAGGATGAGAGGTTACCTTACAGAAACATATACAATTATAAAAGGACTGGACAAGCTAGAAGCAGGAAAAATGTTCCCAATGTTGGAAGAGTCCAGAACCAGGGCCCACAGTCTAAGAATAAAGGGGAGGCCATTTAAAACTGAGATGACAAAACACTTTTTCATCCAGAGAGTTGTGAATTGTGGAATTCTCTGCCACAGAAGGCAGTAGAGGCCAATCCCTCATGAGCAAGAATGTCTTTCCTCAAATTTGGAAACCAAAACTGCACGCAATACTCCAGGTGCGGTCTCACTAGGGGCCAGTACAACTGCAGTAGGACCTCTTTGCTAGTATACCCAACTCGTCTTGTTATGGAGGCCAACATGCCATTCGCTTTCTTCACTGCCTGCTGTACCTACATGCTTACTTTCAGTGACGGAGACACAAGGACCCCCAAATCTCGTTGGACTTGGTGGGCAGAAGGACCTGTTTACGCACTGTATCTATGGATGTCTGGCAACCTAAATTCTTCTATGTACAGCACTTTGGTTTTAATGCAAGTTGATCTAAAAGTGCTATATAAATAAAATGTGATTGATTGATTGAACCCCAGCCAGAGAGACAGGATTAATGCTTTTTGAATTGATAACAGGATGAGCTATGAACCTACCAGAAGATGTGGAAGTTACACCTACAGGCCCTCAGCGATGAACTAATTATGTATGAGCAGCAATTAACCCATGCCTTGCCAGGTCTGCATTCCCAGGTACAAGAGGCACAGAAGCCACTACCAGTTGAACACAGGGACGAGTCCATACTGGCAGACTACATGCTGATAAGGCACTGGGACTGGAAGAAATTGAGACTGTGTTGAAAGGAACTGTACCAAGTGCTACCAACAACATCAACTACATGAAGATTGAAGATCACCCCCGTTGGATACATCTGATCGACTGTAAACGGTTCAGAGAACCAAGAAAGGACAATGGGGCTATTGACCCTCTTTTTAATCTGGGGTTGGCCCAGATGGACCGGACTTGGGCAAATAACTGGTTTCTGTCTATGAGTTAAGAATTTCCCCTTCATAATATAAGTGTATGCTGGGTGTGTACGCACCCCATATAATGATGGTGGAGGAATACCCTTCTGAACAATATCCCTTTACCTTGTTGAGATTCTCTACCTAACATTTTTGTGAGGTGTTTGTTTATTAAGAAGTGAACCTTGACAAGGAAGTGCTTGTTTCCATGATGTATCTCTTCATGAAACTAAACGAACAACAAGGATTGTCTCTGTGATCACACTGTGATCAGCACTAACCACAATTAAATGACTTTAATGCAAATATACCGTGATCCAGGGCAACATTTGCATTGCCCACCTCTCATTAAAAACGTTCTCAGCTAGCCAACCTAGTTGCTTCCCATCCCTCCCACAGTCCACGTTTTCACCCCCTCCCATTCCCCAACCTTGAATCAACTGTGCAAGGAAAGAGAAAAACAGATGTTAAAACTGACCCTGTTAAGTGTACGGCTAGGCAGTCGGCAGCAGTGGGAGAAATAAACACCTTGGGATGGTTCTCATCCGTAATCCTTTCCTGCGCACGGAGTAATCAACAGCGTAGCGGTAGAGTTGCTGCCTCACAGCGCCACAGACCCGGGTTCCACCCTGACCTCTGTCTGTCTGTCCAGAGTTTCTACGTTCTCCCCGTGACTTGCTCGGGTTTTCACCGGGTGCTCCGGTTTCCTCGTACACTCCAAAGACGTGCAGGTTTGTAGGTTAATTGGCTTTGGTAAAAATTGTACATTATCTCTAGTGTGTAGGATACTGCTAGTGTAGCGGGTGATCGCTGGTCGGCGTGGACTCGGTGGATCGAAGGACCTGTTTCCACGATGTATCTCTAAAGTCTAATGTCTAAAGCCATTTCAATCCATTTTTTTTTGAGGATGTGACAAGTAAAATGGATGAAGGAGAGCCAGTGGATGTCGTGCATCTGGACGTTCAGAAAGCCTTTGATAAGGTCCCACACCGGAGATTAGTGGGCAAAATTGGAGCGCGTGGTATAGGGGGTATTGTGGGTCCCTGTCAGAATGGCAGGCAGTGGCGAGTGGAGTGCCGCAAGGCTCGGTGCTGGGGCCGCAACTATTTACAATATATATCAATGATTTAGATGATGAGATTCAAAGTAACACTTGCAAATTTGCAGATGACACAAAGCTGGGTGGCAGTGTGAACTGCGAAGAGGGTGTTAGGAGGTTGCAGGGTGACTTGGATAGGTTGAGTGAGTGGGCAGATGCATGGCAGATGCAGTATAATGTAGATAAATGTGAGGTTATCCACTTTGGCGGCAAGAACAAGGAAGCAGATTATTATCTCAATGGTGTCTATTGTCTTTTGTGGTACTGATTGGGGATGATCAGCCCTGATCACATTGAATGGCAGTGCTGGCTCAAGGGGCCAAATGACCTACCCCTGCACCTATTGTCTATTGTCTATTATCTATTGTTTATTGTCTATTGTGTCAGATTAGGAAAAAGGGAACGAGACCTGGATGTCCTTGTACACCAGTCACTGAAAGTAAACATGCAGGTACAGCAGGCAGTGAAGAAAGCTAATGGCATGTTGGCCTTCATAACAAGAGGAGGTGAGTATTGGACTAAAGGGGTCCTTCTGCAGTTGTACAGGGCCCTGGTGAGACCACATCTGGAGTATTATGTGCAGTTTTTGTCTTATAATTTGAGGAAGGACATCCTTGCTATTGAGGCAGTGCAGCGTAGGTTCACAAGGTTAATCCCCGGGATGGCGGGACTGTCATCTGAGGAAAGATTGGAAAGACTGGGCTTGTATTAACTGGAATTTAGAAGGATGAGAGGTTACCTTATAGAAACATATACAATTATAAAAGGACTGGACAAGCTAGATGCAGGAAAAATGTTCCCAATGTTGGAAGAGTCCAGAACAAGGGCCCACAGTCTAAGAATAAAGGGGAGGCCATTTAAAACAGATGACAAAACACTATTTCATCCAGAGAGTTGTGAATTTGTGGAATTCTCTGCCACAGAAGGCAGTAGAGGCCAATCCCTCATGAGCAAGAATGTCTTTCCTCAAATTTGGAAACCAAAACTGCACGCAATACTCCAGGTGCGGTCTCACTAGGGGCCAGTACAACTGCAGTAGGACCTCTTTGCTAGTATATTAAACTCCTCTTGTTATGAAGGCCAACATGCCATTCGCTTTCTTCCCTGCCTGCTGTACCTACATGCTTACTTTCAGTGACGGATACACAAGGACCCCCAGATCTCGTTGGACTTGGTGGGCAAAAGGACCTGTTTACGCACTGTATCTATGGATGTCTGGCAACCTAAATTCTTCTATGTACAGCACTTTGGTTTTAATGCAAGTTGATCTAAAAGTGCTATATAAATAAAATGTGATTGATTGATTGAACCCCAGCTAGAGAAACAGGATTAATGCTTTTTGAATTGATAACAGGATGAGCTATGAACCTACCAAAAGATGTGGAAGTTACACCTACAGGCCCTCAGCGATGAACTAATTATGTATGAGCAGCAATTAACCCATGCCTTGCCAGGTCTGCATTCCCAGGTACAAGAGGCACAGAAGCCACTACCAGTTGAACACAGGGACGAGTCCATACTGGCAGACTAGATGCTGATAAGGCACTGGGACTGGAAGAAATTGAGACTGTGTTGAAAGGAACTGTACCAAGTGCTACCAACAACATCAACTACGTGAAGATTGAAGATCACCCCCGTTGGATACATCTGATCGACTGTAAACGGTTCAGAGAACCAAGAAAGGACAATGGGGCTATTGACCCTCTTTTTAATCTGGGGTTGGCCCAGATGGACCGGACACTTGGGCAAATAACTGGTTTCTGTCTATGAGTTAAGAATTTCCCCTTCATAATATAAGTGTATGCTGGGTGTGTACGCACCCCATATAACGATGGTGGAGGAATACCCTTCTGAACAATATCCCTTTACCTTGTTGAGATTCTCTACCTAACATTTTTGTGAGGTGTCTGTTTATTAAGAAGTGAACCTTGACAAGGAAGTGCTTGTTTCCATGATGTATCTCTTCATGAAACTAAACGAACAACAAGGATTGTCTCTGTGATCACACTGTGATCAGCACTAACCACAATTAAATGACTTTAATGCAAATATACCGTGATCCAGAGCAACATTTGCATTGCCCACCTCTCATTAAAAAAGTTCTCAGCTAGCCAACCTAGTTGCTTCCCATCCCTCCCACAGTCCACGTTTTCACCCCCTCCCATACCCCAACCTTGAATCAACTGTGCAAGGAAAGAGAAAAACAGATGTTAAAACTGACCCTGTTAAGTGTACGGCTAGGCAGTCGGCAGCAGTGGGAGAAATAAACACCTTGGGATGGTTCTCATCCGTAATCCTTTCCTGCGCACGGAGTAATCAACAGCGTAGCGGTAGAGTTGCTGCCTCACAGCGCCACAGACCCGGGTTCCACCCTGACCTCTGTCTGTCTGTCCAGAGTTTCTACGTTCTCCCCGTGACTTGCTCGGGTTTTCACCGGGTGCTCCGGTTTCCTCGTACACTCCAAAGACGTGCAGGTTTGTAGGTTAATTGGCTTTGGTAAAAATTGTACATTATCTCTAGTGTGTAGGATACGGCTAGTGTAGCGGGTGATCGCTGGTCGGCGTGGACTAGGTGGATCGAAGGTCCTGTTTCCACGATGTATCTCTAAAGTCTAATGTCTAAAGCCATTTCAATCCATTTTTATTTGAGGATGTGACAAGTAAAATGGATGAAGGAGAGCCAGTGGATGTCGTGCATCTGGACGTTCAGAAAGCCTTTGA
Source organism: Raja brachyura (assembly GCA_963514005.1). The sequence goes on from OY740818.1 coordinate 8,591,606, forward strand.
TAAGGTCCCACACCGGAGATTAGTGGGCAAAATTGGAGCACGTGGTAAAGGGGGTATTGTGGGTCCCTGTCAGAATGGCAGGCTGTGGCGAGTGGAGTGCCGCAAGGCTCGGTGCTGGGGCCGCAACTATTTACAATATATATCAATGATTTAGATGATGAGATTCAAAGTAACACTTGCAAATTTGCAGATGACACAAAGCTGGGTGGCAGTGTGAACTGCGAAGAGGGTGTTAGGAGGTTGCAGGGTGACTTGGATAGGTTGAGTGAGTGGGCAGATGCATGGCAGATGCAGTATAATGTAGATAGATGTGAGGTTATCCACTTTGGCGGCAAGAACAAGGAAGCAGATTATTATCTCAATGGTGTCTATTGTCTTTTGTGGTACTGATTGGGGATGATCAGCCCTGATCACATTGAATGGCAGTGCTGGCTCAAGGGGCCAAATGACCTACCCCTGCACCTATTGTCTATTGTCTATTATCTATTGTTTATTGTCTATTGTGTCAGATTAGGAAAAAGGGAACGAGACCTGGATGTCCTTGTACACCAGTCACTGAAAGTAAACATGCAGGTACAGCAGGCAGTGAAGAAAGCTAATGGCATGTTGGCCTTCATAACAAGAGGAGGTGAGTATTGGACTAAAGGGGTCCTTCTGCAGTTGTACAGGGCCCTGGTGAGACCACATCTGGAGTATTATGTGCAGTTTTTGTCTTATAATTTGAGGAAGGACATCCTTGCTATTGAGGCAGTGCAGCGTAGGTTCACAAGGTTAATCCCCGGGATGGCGGGACTGTCATCTGAGGAAAGATTGGAAAGACTGGGCTTGTATTCACTGGAATTTAGAAGGATGAGAGGTTACCTTATAGAAACATATACAATTATAAAAGGACTGGACAAGCTAGATGCAGGAAAAATGTTCCCAATGTTGGAAGAGTCCAGAACAAGGGCCCACAGTCTAAGAATAAAGGGGAGGCCATTTAAAACAGATGACAAAACACTACTTCATCCAGAGAGTTGTGAATTTGTGGAATTCTCTGCCACAGAAGGCAGTAGAGGCCAATCCCTCATGAGCAAGAATATCTTTCCTCAAATTTGGAAACCAAAACTGCACGCAATACTCCAGGTGCGGTCTCACTAGGGGCCAGTACAACTGCAGTAGGACCTCTTTGCTAGTATATTAAACTCCTCTTGTTATGAAGGCCAACATGTCATTCGCTTTCTTCCCTGCCTGCTGTACCTACATGCTTACTTTCAGTGACGGATACACAAGGACCCCCAGATCTCGTTGGACTTGGTGGGCAAAAGGACCTGTTTACACACTGTATCTATGGATGTCTGGCAACCTAAATTCTTCTATGTACAGCACTTTGGTTTTAATGCAAGTTGATCTAAAAGTGCTATATAAATAAAATGTGATTGATTGATTGAACCCCAGCTAGAGAGACAGGATTAATGCTTTTTGAATTGATAACAGGATGAGCTATGAACCTACCAGAAGATGTGGAAGTTACACCTACAGGCCCTCAGCGATGAACTAATTATGTATGAGCAGCAATTAACCCATGCCTTGCCAGGTCTGCATTCCCAGGTACAAGAGGCACAGAAGCCACTACCAGTTGAACACAGGGACGAGTCCATACTGGCAGACTACATGCTGATAAGGCACTGGGACTGGAAGAAATTGAGACTGTGTTGAAAGGAACTGTACCAAGTGCTACCAACAACATCAACTACGTGAAGATTGAAGATCACCCCCGTTGGATACATCTGATCGACTGTAAACGGTTCAGAGAACCAAGAAAGGACAATGGGGCTATTGACCCTCTTTTTAATCTGGGGTTGGCCCAGATGGACCGGACTTGGGCAAATAACTGGTTTCTGTCTATGAGTTAAGAATTTCCCCTTCATAATATAAGTGTATGCTGGGTGTGTACGCACCCCATATAACGATGGTGGAGGAATACCCTTCTGAACAATATCCCTTTACCTTGTTGAGATTCTCTACCTAACATTTTTGTGAGGTGTCTGTTTATTAAGAAGTGAACCTTGACAAGGAAGTGCTTGTTTCCATGATGTATCTCTTCATGAAACTAAACGAACAACAAGGATTGTCTCTGTGATCACACTGTGATCAGCACTAACCACAATTAAATGACTTTAATGCAAATATACCGTGATCCAGGGCAACATTTGCATTGCCCACCTCTCATTAAAAACGTTCTCAGCTAGCCAACCTAGTTGCTTCCCATCCCTCCCACAGTCCACGTTTTCACCCCCTCCCATTCCCCAACCTTGAATCAACTGTGCAAGGAAAGAGAAAAACAGATGTTAAAACTGACCCTGTTAAGTGTACGGCTAGGCAGTCGGCAGCAGTGGGAGAAATAAACACCTTGGGATGGTTCTCATCCGTAATCCTTTCCTGCGCACAGAGTAATCAACAGCGTAGCGGTAGAGTTGCTGCCTCACAGCGCCACAGACCCGGGTTCCACCCTGACCTCTGTCTGTCTGTCCAGAGTTTCTACGTTCTCCCCGTGACTTGCTCGGGTTTTCACCGGGTGCTCCGGTTTCCTCGTACACTCCAAAGACGTGCAGGTTTGTAGGTTAATTGGCTTTGGTAAAAATTGTACATTATCTCTAGTGTGTAGGTTACGGCTAGTGTAGCGGGTGATCGCTGGTCGGCGTGGACTCGGTGGATCGAAGGACCTGTTTCCACGATGTATCTCTAAAGTCTAATGTCTAAAGCCATTTCAATCCATTTTTTTTTGAGGATGTGACAAGTAAAATGGATGAAGGAGAGCCAGTGGATGTCGTGCATCTGGACGTTCAGAAAGCCTTTGATAAGGTCCCACACCGGAGATTAGTGGGCAAAATTGGAGCGCGTGGTATAGGGGGTATTGTGGGTCCCTGCCAGAATGGCAGGCTGTGGCGAGTGGAGTGCCGCAAGGCTCGGTGCTAGGGCCGCAACTATTTACAATATATATCAATGATTTAGATGATGAGATTCAAAGTAACACTTGCAAATTTGCAGATGACACAAAGCTGGGTGGCAGTGTGAACTGCGAAGAGGGTGTTAGGAGGTTGCAGGGTGACTTGGATAGGTTGAGTGAGTGGGCAGATGCATGGCAGATGCAGTATAATGTAGATAAATGTGAGGTTATCCACTTTGGCGGCAAGAACAAGGAAGCAGATTATTATCTCAATGGTGTCTATTGTCTTTTGTGGTACTGATTGGGGATGATCAGCCCTGATCACATTGAATGGCAGTGCTGGCTCAAGGGGCCAAATGACCTACCCCTGCACCTATTGTCTATTGTCTATTATCTATTGTTTATTGTCTATTGTGTCAGATTAGGAAAAAGGGAACGAGACCTGGATGTCCTTGTACACCAGTCACTGAAAGTAAACATGCAGGTACAGCAGGCAGTGAAGAAAGCTAATGGCATGTTGGCCTTCATAACAAGAGGAGGTGAGTATTGGACTAAAGGGGTCCTTCTGCAGTTGTACAGGGCCCTGGTGAGACCACATCTGGAGTATTATGTGCAGTTTTTGTCTTATACTTTGAGGAAGGACATCCTTGCCATTGAGGCAGTGCAGCGTAGGTTGACAAGGTTAATCCCCGGGATGGCGGGACTGTCATCTGAGGAAAGATTGGAAAGACTGGGCTTGTATTCACTGGAATTTAGAAGGATGAGAGGTTACCTTACAGAAACATATACAATTATAAAAGGACTGGACAAGCTAGATGCAGGAAAAATATTCCCAATGTTGGAAGAGTCCAGAACCAGGGCCCACAGTCTAAGAATAAAGGGGAGGCCATTTAAAACTGAGATGACAAAACACTTTTTCATCCAGAGAGTTGTGAATTTGTGGAATTCTCTGCCACAGAAGGCAGTAGAGGCCAATCCCTCATGAGCAAGAATGTCTTTCCTCAAATTTGGAAACCAAAACTGCACGCAATACTCCAGGTGCGGTCTCACTAGGGGCCAGTACAACTGCAGTAGGACCTCTTTGCTAGTATACCCAACTCCTCTTGTTATGAAGGCCAACATGCCATTCGCTTTCTTCACTGCCTGCTGTACCTACATGCTTACTTTCAGTGACGGAGACACAAGGACCCCCAAATCTCGTTGGACTTGGTGGGCAGAAGGACCTGTTTACGCACTGTATCTATGGATGTCTGGCAACCTAAATTCTTCTATGTACAGCACTTTGGTTTTAATGCAAGTTGATCTAAAAGTGCTATATAAATAAAATGTGATTGATTGATTGAACCCCAGCCAGAGAGACAGGATTAATGCTTTTTGAATTGATAACAGGATGAGCTATGAACCTACCAGAAGATGTGGAAGTTACACCTACAGGCCCTCAGCGATGAACTAATTATGTATGAGCAGCAATTAACCCATGCCTTGCCAGGTCTGCATTCCCAGGTACAAGAGGCACAGAAGCCACTACCAGTTGAACACAGGGACGAGTCCATACTGGCAGACGACATGCTGATAAGGCACTGGGACTGGAAGAAATTGAGACTGTGTTGAAAGGAACTGTACCAAGTGCTACCAATAACATCAACTACATGAAGATTGAAGATCACCCCCGTTGGATACTTCTGATCGACTGTAAACGGTTCAGAGAACCAAGAAAGGACAATGGGGCTATTGACCCTCTTTTTAATCTGGGGTTGGCCCAGATGGACCGGACTTGGGCAAATAACTGGTTTCTGTCTATGAGTTAAGAATTTCCCCTTCATAATGTAAGTGTATGCTGGGTGTGTACGCACCCCATATAACGATGGTGGAGGAATACCCTTCTTAAAAATATCCCTTTACCTTGTTGAGATTCTCTACCTAACATTTTTGTGAGGTGTCTGTTTATTAAGAAGTGAACCTTGACAAGGAAGTGCTTGTTTCCATGATGTATCTCTTCATGAAACTAAACGAACAACAAGGATTGTCTCTGTGATCACACTGTGATCAGCACTAACCACAATTAAATGACTTTAATGCAAATATACCGTGATCCAGGGCAACATTTGCATTGCCCACCTCTCATTAAAAACGTTCTCAGCTAGCCAACCTAGTTGCTTCCCATCCCTCCCACAGTCCACGTTTTCACCCCCTCCCATTCCCCAACCTTGAATCAACTGTGCAAGGAAAGAGAAAAACAGATGTTAAAACTGACCCTGTTAAGTGTACGGCTAGGCAGTCGGCAGCAGTGGGAGAAATAAACACCTTGGGATGGTTCTCATCCGTAATCCTTTCCTGCGCACGGAGTAATCAACAGCGTAGCGGTAGAGTTGCTGCCTCACAGCGCCACAGACCCGGGTTCCACCCTGACCTCTGTCTGTCTGTCCAGAGTTTCTACGTTCTCCCCGTGACTTGCTCGGGTTTTCACCGGGTGCTCCGGTTTCCTCGTACACTCCAAAGACGTGCAGGTTTGTAGGTTAATTGGCTTTGGTAAAAATTGTACATTATCTCTAGTGTGTAGGTTACGGCTAGTGTAGCGGGTGATCGCTGGTCGGCGTGGACTCGGTGGATCGAAGGTCCTGTTTCCACGATGTATCTCTAAAGTCTAATGTCTAAAGCCATTTCAATCCATTTTTATTTGAGGATGTGACAAGTAAAATGGATGAAGGAGAGCCAGTGGATGTCGTGCATCTGGACGTTCAGAAAGCCTTTGATAAGGTCCCACACCGGAGATTAGTGGGCAAAATTGGAGCGCGTGGTATAGGGGGTATTGTGGGTCCCTGTCAGAATGGCAGGCAGTGGCGAGTGGAGTGCCGCAAGGCTCGGTGCTGGGGCCGCAACTATTTACAATATATATCAATGATTTAGATGATGAGATTCAAAGTAACACTTGCAAATTTGCAGATGACACAAAGCTGGGTGGCAGTGTGAACTGCGAAGAGGGTGTTAGGAGGTTGCAGGGTGACTTGGATAGGTTGAGTGAGTGGGCAGATGCATGGCAGATGCAGTATAATGTAGATAAATGTGAGGTTATCCACTTTGGCGGCAAGAACAAGGAAGCAGATTATTATCTCAATGGTGTCTATTGTCTTTTGTGGTACTGATTGGGGATGATCAGCCCTGATCACATTGAATGGCAGTGCTGGCTCAAGGGGCCAAATGACCTACCCCTGCACCTATTGTCTATTGTCTATTATCTATTGTTTATTGTCTATTGTGTCAGATTAGGAAAAAGGGAACGAGACCTGGATGTCCTTGTACACCAGTCACTGAAAGTAAACATGCAGGTACAGCAGGCAGTGAAGAAAGCTAATGGCATGTTGGCCTTCATAACAAGAGGAGGTGAGTATTGGACTAAAGGGGTCCTTCTGCAGTTGTACAGGGCCCTGGTGAGACCACATCTGGAGTATTATGTGCAGTTTTTGTCTTATAATTTGAGGAAGGACATCCTTGCCATTGAGGCAGTGCAGCGTAGGTTGACAAGGTTAATCCCCGGGATGGCGGGACTGTCATCTGAGGAAAGATTGGAAAGACTGGGCTTGTATTCACTGGAATTTAGAAGGATGAGAGGTTACCTTATAGAAACATATACAATTATAAAAGGACTGGACAAGCTAGATGCAGGAAAAATGTTCCCAATGTTGGAAGAGTCCAGAACCAGGGCCCACAGTCTAAGAATAAAGGGGAGGCCATTTAAAACTGAGATGACAAAACACTTTTTCATCCAGAGAGTTGTGAATTTGTGGAATTATCTGCCACAGAAGGCAGTAGAGGCCAATCCCTCATGAGCAAGAATGTCTTTCCTCAAATTTGGAAACCAAAACTGCACGCAATACTCCAGGTGCGGTCTCACTAGGGGCCAGTACAACTGCAGTAGGACCTCTTTGCTAGTATATTAAACTCCTCTTGTTATGAAGGCCAACATGCCATTCGCTTTCTTCCCTGCCTGCTGTACCTACATGCTTACTTTCAGTGACGGATACACAAGGACCCCCAGATCTCGTTGGACTTGGTGGGCAGAAGGACCTGTTTACGCACTGTATCTATGGATGTCTGGCAACCTAAATTCTTCTATGTACAGCACTTTGGTTTTAATGCAAGTTGATCTAAAAGTGCTATATAAATAAAATGTGATTGATTGATTGAACCCCAGCTAGAGAAACAGGATTAATGCTTTTTGAATTGATAACAGGATGAGCTATGAACCTACCAGAAGATGTGGAAGTTACACCTACAGGCCCTCAGCGATGAACTAATTATGTATGAGCAGCAATTAACCCATGCCTTGCCAGGTCTGCATTCCCAGGTACAAGAGGCACAGAAGCCACTACCAGTTGAACACAGGGACGAGTCCATACTGGCAGACTACATGCTGATAAGGCACTGGGACTGGAAGAAATTGAGACTGTGTTGAAAGGAACTGTACCAAGTGCTACCAACAACATCAACTACGTGAAGATTGAAGATCACCCCCGTTGGATACATCTGATCGACTGTAAACGGTTCAGAGAACCAAGAAAGGACAATGGGGCTATTGACCCTCTTTGTAATCTGGGGTTGGCCCAGATGGACCGGACTTGGGCAAATAACTGGTTTCTGTCTATGAGTTAAGAATTTCCCCTTCATAATATAAGTGTATGCTGGGTGTGTACGCACCCCATATAACGATGGTGGAGGAATACCCTTCTGAACAATATCCCTTTACCTTGTTGAGATTCTCTACCTAACATTTTTGTGAGGTGTCTGTTTATTAAGAAGTGAACCTTGACAAGGAAGTGCTTGTTTCCATGATGTATCTCTTCATGAAACTAAACGAACAACAAGGATTGTCTCTGTGATCACACTGTGATCAGCACTAACCACAATTAAATGACTTTAATGCAAATATACCGTGATCCAGGGCAACATTTGCATTGCCCACCTCTCATTAAAAACGTTCTCAGCTAGCCAACCTAGTTGCTTCCCATCCCTCCCACAGTCCACGTTTTCACCCCCTCCCATACCCCAACCTTGAATCAACTGTGCAAGGAAAGAGAAAAACAGATGTTAAAACTGACCCTGTTAAGTGTACGGCTAGGCAGTCGGCAGCAGTGGGAGAAATAAACACCTTGGGATGGTTCTCATCCGTAATCCTTTCCTGCGCACGGAGTAATCAACAGCGTAGCGGTAGAGTTGCTGCCTCACAGCGCCACAGACCCGGGTTCCACCCTGACCTCTGTCTGTCTGTCCAGAGTTTCTACGTTCTCCCCGTGACTTGCTCGGGTTTTCACCGGGTGCTCCGGTTTCCTCGTACACTCCAAAGACGTGCAGGTTTGTAGGTTAATTGGCTTTGGTAAAAATTGTACATTATCTCTAGTGTGTAGGATACGGCTAGTGTAGCGGGTGATCGCTGGTCGGCGTGGACTCGGTGGATCGAAGGACCTGTTTCCACGATGTATCTCTAAAGTCTAATGTCTAAAGCCATTTCAATCCATTTTTATTTGAGGATGTGACAAGTAAAATGGATGAAGGAGAGCCAGTGGATGTCGTGCATCTGGACGTTCAGAAAGCCTTTGATAAGGTCCCACACCGGAGATTAGTGGGCAAAATTGGAGCGCGTGGTATAGGGGGTATTGTGGGTCCCTGTCAGAATGGCAGGCAGTGGCGAGTGGAGTGCCGCAAGGCTCGGTGCTAGGGCCGCAACTATTTAAAATATATATCAATGATTTAGATGATGAGATTCAAAGTAACACTTGCAAATTTGCAGATGACACAAAGCTGGGTGGCAGTGTGAACTGCGAAGAGGGTGTTAGGAGGTTGCAGGGTGACTTGGATAGGTTGAGTGAGTGGGCAGATGCATGGCAGATGCAGTATAATGTAGATAAATGTGAGGTTATCCACTTTGGCGGCAAGAACAAGGAAGCAGATTATTATCTCAATGGTGTCTATTGTCTTTTGTGGTACTGATTGGGGATGATCAGCCCTGATCACATTGAATGGCAGTGCTGGCTCAAGGGGCCAAATGACCTACCCCTGCACCTATTGTCTATTGTCTATTATCTATTGTTTATTGTCTATTGTGTCAGATTAGGAAAAAGGGAACGAGACCTGGATGTCCTTGTACACCAGTCACTGAAAGTAAACATGCAGGTACAGCAGGCAGTGAAGAAAGCTAATGGCATGTTGGCCTTCATAACAAGAGGAGGTGAGTATTGGACTAAAGGGGTCCTTCTGCAGTTGTACAGGGCCCTGGTGAGACCACATCTGGAGTATTATGTGCAGTTTTTGTCTTATAATTTGAGGAAGGACATCCTTGCTATTGAGGCAGTGCAGCGTAGGTTCACAAGGTTAATCCCCGGGATGGCGGGACTGTCATCTGAGGAAAGATTGGAAAGACTGGGCTTGTATTCACTGGAATTTAGAAGGATGAGAGGTTACCTTATAGAAACATATACAATTATAAAAGGACTGGACAAGCTCGATGCAGGAAAAATGTTCCCAATGTTGGAAGAGTCCAGAACAAGGGCCCACAGTCTAAGAATAAAGGGAAGGCCATTTAAAACAGATGACAAAACACTATTTCATCCAGAGAGTTGTGAATTTGTGGAATTCTCTGCCACAGAAGGCAGTAGAGGCCAATCCCTCATGAGCAAGAATGTCTTTCCTCAAATTTGGAAACCAAAACTGCACGCAATACTCCAGGTGCGGTCTCACTAGGGGCCAGTACAACTGCAGTAGGACCTCTTTGCTAGTATACCCAACTCCTCTTGTTATGAAGGCCAACATGCCATTCGCTTTCTTCACTGCCTGCTGTACCTACATGCTTACTTTCAGTGACGGATACACAAGGACCCCCAGATCTCGTTGGACTTGGTGGGCAAAAGGACCTGTTTACGCACTGTATCTATGGATGTCTGGCAACCTAAATTCTTCTATGTACAGCACTTTGGTTTTAATGCAAGTTGATCTAAAAGTGCTATATAAATAAAATGTGATTGATTGATTGAACCCCAGCTAGAGAAACAGGATTAATGCTTTTTGAATTGATAACAGGATGAGCTATGAACCTACCAGAAGATGTGGAAGTTACACCTACAGGCCCTCAGCGATGAACTAATTATGTATGAGCAGCAATTAACCCATGCCTTGCCAGGTCTGCATTCCCAGGTACAAGAGGCACAGAAGCCACTACCAGTTGAACACAGGGACGAGTCCATACTGGCAGACTACATGCTGATAAGGCACTGGGACTGGAAGAAATTGAGACTGTGTTGAAAGGAACTGTACCAAGTGCTACCAACAACATCAACTTAGTGAAGATTGAAGATCACCCCCGTTGGATACATCTGATCGACTGTAAACGGTTCAGAGAACCAAGAAAGGACAATGGGGCTATTGACCCTCTTTTTAATCTGGGGTTGGCCCAGATGGACCGGACTTGGGCAAATAACTGGTTTCTGTCTATGAGTTAAGAATTTCCCCTTCATAATATAAGTGTATGCTGGGTGTGTACGCACCCCATATAACGATGGTGGAGGAATACCCTTCTGAACAATATCCCTTTACCTTGTTGAGATTCTCTACCTAACATTTTTGTGAGGTGTCTGTTTATTAAGAAGTGAACCTTGACAAGGAAGTGCTTGTTTCCATGATGTATCTCTTCATGAAACTAAACGAACAACAAGGATTGTCTCTGTGATCACACTGTGATCAGCACTAACCACAATTAAATGACTTTAATGCAAATATACCGTGATCCAGGGCAACATTTGCATTGCCCACCTCTCATTAAAAACGTTCTCAGCTAGCCAACCTAGTTGCTTCCCATCCCTCCCACAGTCCACGTTTTCACCCCCTCCCATTCCCCAATCTTGAATCAACTGTGCAAGGAAAGAGAAAAACAGATGTTAAAACTGACCCTGTTAAGTGTACGGCTAGGCAGTCGGCAGCAGTGGGAGAAATAAACACCTTGGGATGGTTCTCATCCGTAATCCTTTCCTGCGCACGGAGTAATCAACAGCGTAGCGGTAGAGTTGCTGCCTCACAGCGCCACAGACCCGGGTTCCACCCTGACCTCTGTCTGTCTGTCCAGAGTTTCTACGTTCTCCCCGTGACTTGCTCGGGTTTTCACCGGGTGCTCCGGTTTCCTCGTACACTCCAAAGACGTGCAGGTTTGTAGGTTAATTGGCTTTGGTAAAAATTGTACATTATCTCTAGTGTGTAGGATACGGCTAGTGTAGCGGGTGATCGCTGGTCGGCGTGGACTCGGTGGATCGAAGGACCTGTTTCCACGATGTATCTCTAAAGTCTAATGTCTAAAGCCATTTCAATCCATTTTTTTTTGAGGATGTGACAAGTAAAATGGATGAAGGAGAGCCAGTGGATGTCGTGCATCTGGACGTTCAGAAAGCCTTTGATAAGGTCCCACACAGGAGATTAGTGGGCAAAATTGGAGCGCGTGGTATAGGGGGTATTGTGGGTCCCTGTCAGAATGGCAGGCTGTGGCGAGTGGAGTGCCGCAAGGCTCGGTGCTAGGGCCGCAACTATTTACAATATATATCAATGATTTAGATGATGAGATTCAAAGTAACACTTGCAAATTTGCAGATGACACAAAGCTGGGTGGCAGTGTGAACTGCGAAGAGGGTGTTAGGAGGTTGCAGGGTGACTTGGATAGGTTGAGTGAGTGGGCAGATGCATGGCAGATGCAGTATAATGTAGTTAAATGTGAGGTTATCCACTTTGGCGGCAAGAACAAGGAAGCAGATTATTATCTCAATGGTGTCTATTGTCTTTTGTGGTACTGATTGGGGATGATCAGCCATGATCACATTGAATGGCAGTGCTGGCTCAAAGGGCCAAATGGCCTACCCCTGCACCTATTGTCTATTGTCTATTATCTATTGTTTATTGTCTATTGTGTCAGATTAGGAAAAAGGGAACGAGACCTGGATGTCCTTGTACACCAGTCACTGAAAGTAAACATGCAGGTACAGCAGGCAGTGAAGAAAGCTAATGGCATGTTGGCCTTCATAACAAGAGGAGGTGAGTATTGGACTAAAGGGGTCCTTCTGCAGTTGTACAGGGCCCTGGTGAGACCACATCTGGAGTATTATGTGCAGTTTTTGTCTTATAATTTGAGGAAGGACATCTGTGCTATTGAGGCAGTGCAGCGTAGGTTCACAAGGTTAATCCCCAGGATGGCGGTACTGTCATCTGAGGAAAGATTGGAAAGACTGGGCTTGTATCCACTGGAATTTAGAAGAATGAGAGGTTACCTTATAGAAACATATACAATTATAAAAGGACTGGACAAGCTAGATGCAGGAAAAATGTTCCCAATGTTGGAAGAGTCCAGAACCAGGGCCCACAATTTAAGAATAAAGGGGAGGCCATTTCAAACAGATGACAAAACACTTTTTCATCCAGAGAGTTGTGAATTTGTGGAATTCTCTGCCACAGAAGGCAGTAGAGGCCAATCCCTCATGAGCAAGAATGTCTTTCCTCAAATTTGGAAACCAAAACTGCACGCAATACTCCAGGTGCGGTCTCACTAGGGGCCAGTACAACTGCAGTAGGACCTCTTTGCTAGTATACCCAACTCCTCTTGTTATGAAGGCCAACATGCCATTCGCTTTCTTCACTGCCTGCTGTACCTACATGCTTACTTTCAGTGACGGATACACAAGGACCCCCAGATCTCGTTGGACTTGGTGGGCAAAAGGACCTGTTTACGCACTGTATCTATGGATGTCTGGCAACCTAAATTCTTCTATGTACAGCACTTTGGTTTTAATGCAAGTTGATCTAAAAGTGCTATATAAATAAAATGTGATTGATTGATTGAACCCCAGCTAGAGAGACAGGATTAATGATTTTTGAATTGATAACAGGATGAGCTATGAACCTACCAGAAGATGTGGAAGTTACACCTACAGGCACCTCAGCGATGAACTAATTATGTATGAGCAGCAATTGACCCATGCCTTGCCAGGTCTGCATTCCCAGGTACAAGAGGCACAGAAGCCACTACCAGTTGAACACAGGGAGGAGTCCATACTGGCAGACTACATGCTGATAAGGCACTGGGACTGGAAGAAATTGAGACTGTGTTGAAAGGAACTGTACCAAGTGCTACCAACAACATCAACTGCCGTGAAGATTGAAGATCACCCCCGTTGGATACATCTGATCGACTGTAAACGGTTCAGAGAACCAAGAAAGGACAATAGGGCTATTGACCCTCTTTTTAATCTGTGATTGGCCCAAATGGACCGGACTTGGGCAAATAAGTGGTTTCTGTCTCTGAGTTAAGAATTTCCCCGTTATGATAATATAAGTGTATGCTGGGTGTGTACACACCCCATATAACGATGGTGGAGGAATACCCTTCTGAACAATATCCCTTTACTTTGTTGAGATTCTCTACCTAACATTTTTGTGAGGTGTCTGTTTATTAAGAAGTGAACCTTGACAAGGAAGTGCTTGTTTCCATGATGTATCTCTTCATGAAACTAAACGAACAACAAGGATTGTCTCTGTGATCACACTGTGATCAGCACTAACCACAATTAAATGACTTTAATGCAAATATACCGTGATCCAGGGCAACATTTGCATTGCCCACCTCTCATTAAAAACTTTCTCAGCTAGCCAACCTAGTTGCTTCCCATCCCTCCCACAGTCCACGTTTTCACCCCCTCCCATTCCCCAATCTTGAATCAACTGTGCAAGGAAAGAGAAAAACAGATGTTAAAACTGACCCTGTTAAGTGTACGGCTAGGCAGTCGGCAGCAGTGGGAGAAATAAACACCTTGGGATGGTTCTCATCCGTAATCCTTTCCTGCGCACGGAGTAATCAACAGCGTAGCGGTAGAGTTGCTGCCTCACAGCGCCACAGACCCGGGTTCCACCCTGACCTCTGTCTGTCTGTCCAGAGTTTCTACGTTCTCCCCGTGACTTGCTCGGGTTTTCACCGGGTGCTCCGGTTTCCTCGTACACTCCAAAGACGTGCAGGTTTGTAGGTTAATTGGCTTTGGTGAAAATTGTACATTATCTCTAGTGTGTAGGATACGGCTAGTGTAGCGGGTGATCGCTGGTCGGCGTGGACTCGGTGGATCGAAGGACCTGTTTCCACGATGTATCTCTAAAGTCTAATGTCTAAAGCCATTTCAATCCATTTTTTTTTGAGGATGTGACAAGTAAAATGGATGAAGGAGAGCCAGTGGATGTCGTGCATCTGGACGTTCAGAAAGCCTTTGATAAGGTCCCACACCGGATATTAGTGGGCAAAATTGGAGCGCGTGGTATAGGGGGTATTGTGGGTCCCTGTCAGAATGGCAGGCAGTGGCGAGTGGAGTGCCGCAAGGCTCGGTGCTAGGGCCGCAACTATTTACAATATATATCAATGATTTAGATGATGAGATTAAAAGTAACACTTGCAAATTTGCAGATGACACAAAGCTGGGTGGCAGTGTGAACTGCGAAGAGGGTGTTAGGAGGTTGCAGGGTGACTTGGATAGGTTGAGTGAGTTGGCAGATGCATGGCAGATGCAGTATAATGTAGATAAATGTGAGGTTATCCACTTTGGCGGCAAGAACAAGGAAGCAGATTATTATCTCAATGGTGTCTATTGTCTATTGTCTACTGGAGTACTGATTGGGGTTGATCAGCCATGATCACATTGAATGGCAGTGCTGGCTTGAAGGGCCAAATGGCCTACTCCTGCACCTATTGTCTATTATCCATTGTCTGTTGTGGCAGATTAGAAAAAAGGGAATGAGACCTGGATGTCCTTGTACACCAGTCACTGAAAGTAAATATGCAGGTACAGCAGGCAGTGTAGAAAGCTAATGGCATGTTGGCCTTCATAACAAGAGGAGGTGAGTATTGGACTAAAGGGGTCCTTCTGCAGTTGTACAGGGCCCTGGTGAGACCACATCTCGAGTATTATGTGCAGTTTTTGTCTTATAATTTGAGGAAGGACATCCTTGCTATTGAAGCACTGCAGCGTAGGTTCACAAGGTTAATCCCCGGGATGGCGGGACTGTCATCTGAGGAAAGATTGGAAAGACTGGGCTTGTATTCACTGGAATTTAGAAGGATGAGAGGTTACCTTATAGAACCATTAGAAAGCTAATGGAGGAATACCCTTCTGAACAATATCCCTTTATCTTGTTGAGATTCTCTACCTAACATTTTTGTCAGTTGTCTGTTTATTGCTAGTATATCCAACTCCTCTTGTTATGAAGGCCAACGTGCCATTCCCTTTCTTCACTGCCTGCATGCTTATTTTCAGTGACGGATGCACAAGGACCCCCAGATCCCGTTGTACTTCCCCTTTTCCCAACTTGACACAATTTAGATAATAGTCTGCCTTCCTGCTTTTGCTACCAAAGTGGATAACCTCACATTTATCCACATTAAACTGCATCTGCCATGCATCTGCCCACTCACTCAACCTGTCCAAGTCACCCTGCATTGTCATAGGACCCCCAGATCTTGTTGGACTTGGTGGGCAGAAGGACCTGTTTACGCACTGTATCTCTCCAGTTTAAAATGAAAGCCAATAAACGAAAGTACCTGGTTTTGAATTGATCGGTTTCCTGGAAAGAAAGGTTCTCTTGCTTTGTTATTTAGTCACGTCGTGCGCAAGCAGTGGCGATCACAACATCCCGTGTAATCGAAGGCCCATTAACAAGTCAGAAGTGGCGTGGGTTACAAGTTGGTAAAGCAGCATCTGCAGTTCCCTGCATCAACAGTTGGGAGAGGTTCAGTGCGGCCGGTTGGATACTGGGATAGAAAATCCGGGAGAACTGTTGCAAAAACCTTGGAAAATCTGGGAAGAATGTTTGCAGCTCCTTACAACTGATCCCAAGTACCAGCTTTTGAGGCATACATACTTGTGACACTTGAGCTTGCTGAGGTTAGGAGGAGTTTAGTTTAGAGATACAGCACGGAAACGGGCCCTTCGGCCCAATGAGTCTGCGCCGACCAGCGATCCCCGCACACTAACACTATCCTACACACAATGGGGACAACTTTACATTGACACCAAGCCAATTAACCTACAAACCTGTGCATCTTTGGAGTGTGGGAGGATGCCGAAGATCTCGGAGAAAACCCGCGCAGGTCACAGGGAAAACGTACAAACTCTGTACGGACAGCACCCGTAGTCAGGATCGAACCCGGGTCTCTGGCGCTGTAAGACAGTAGCTCTACAGCTGCGCCACCGTGCCGCCCTAGATAGATTGGAGAGAGGTAGGCCCTGAAGCTGGGAGATGTCGAGATAGCCCCAAACTGTAAGAATAAGGGGGGCGTGTACGCTGATGCTGGGTAGAAGGGGTTGCCACGTACGTTTAGTAAAGATTGAAGCAATCGTTAGTAAATGTAGAGGGTGGTTGGAAACGTCATAGAGTCCAATGGCTTGGGATGCAGAGATGAGCACGGTGTGTGTTAATGGTTGGGGTCTGAAGAAGGGTCTCGACCCAAATCGTCACCCGTTCCTTCTCTCCAGAGATGCCGCCTGTCCCGTTGAGTTACTCCAGCATTTTGTGCCCGTCTTCACCAGTGTTAACGACTCGGGTTTGCTGCAGATAACCTGCCCACTTAAGGGCCTGCCACTTAGGCAGATGCCTGGATTCCAGATGTTGCAATATTAACAAATGCCAAGCATTTGAAGGCACAGGGCCTGTACTGGAATTTAGAAGGAGGAAGGGTCACGTCATTGAAACTTACCAAATAGTGAAAGACCTGGATGGAGTGGATGCGGAGAGTCTAGGACCAGAGGGCACAGAATAAACGGACGTACCGAAGCATTTCTTTAGTCAGCTGATGGTGAATTTGTGGAATTCATTGCCACAGACGGCTGTGGAGGCCAAGACATTGGGTTTATTTTTAAGGCAGAGAGATTAGAATTTACAGAGGACAAGTAACCTACAAACCTGCAGGGCTTTGGAGTGTGGGAAAAAAACCATAGCAACCGGAGAAAACCCACGCGGTCACGGGGAGAACGTGCAAATTCCATAGAGACAGTACCCATGGTCAGGATCGAACCCAGCTCTCCGGCGCTGTAAGGCAGCAACTCTACCGCTGCGCCACCGTGACCCCCAATTTGCTCATGCTATCCAAGATGTTTCTACTTAAGAATAGCACTCTCTTCACTGATGTAGTTGAAGTTTCAGCCCCGACTTGCTATGTGCAGTGAAGCCTTGGAGAGTAGGAACCCATCCAACTTCAACCAGACTAGTTCAGCAATCTGTGATAACAAGGAACTGCAGATGCTGGTT
The DNA here is from genome assembly GCA_963514005.1 of Raja brachyura. Next base: position 8,608,842 of record OY740818.1, read on the forward strand.
TAAACCAAAGATAGACACAAAGTGCTGGAGTAACTCAGCGAGACAGGCAGCATCTCTGGAGAGAAGGAATGGGTGACGTTTCGGGTCGAGACTGAAGAAGGGTCGGAAGAAGGGTCTCGTCCCGAAACACCACCCATTTCTTCTCCCCAGAGATGCTGCCCGACCCGCTGAGTTACTCCAGCATTTTGTGTCAATCTTCGAGTCAAACTGCATCTCTGGAGAAAATGGACAGGTGATATTTTGGGTCGGTTTCGGGTCGGAAAAAGGGTCCCGACCCGAAACGTTACCTATCAATTCTCCCCAGAGATGCTGCCTGACCCGCTGAGTCACTCCAGCATTTTGTGCCTATCTTTAGTTCAGCTATCAAACACTGCAAAAGTTACTCCAGCTTTTAAATAAGGAGGTTATTTAGTTTTCCTGGTGCTCGCAGTGAGATACATTGATAAACAAACAGTACTTACCACTGACACGGACATGAAAGAGCACAGTCTCAGAGGAAATGTTCTTGGGACGGTAACTGTGGCAGTACTGAGTCAGACTGCTAGTTCCATAAGCAAGTACCTCCTGTGTAATGCAAATGTAATAGTACACTCCTTCTCAAGATGAATGGGAGGAACACAACCTTCTCCTAGGGAGTGTTTAACCCCTCCAAGTCAAGTCAAGTTTGTCGTCATATGCACAAGGGGTGGCACAGCGGTAGAGCTGCTCCCCTTCAGCGCCAGAGACCCGGGTTCGATCCTGACCTCGGGTGCTGTCTGTGTGTGGTGTTTGCCGAGTCTAGCTGTGGCTGCAGATGGAGTGTGCAAGAGGCCTTAATCCTGCAGAGGCATGGGATAAACTACTTAGAATTGCTGGGTGCATTCTATGTCCTAAAAGCATACTGTTCAACAATGCATGATTTACATGTTCAGCTCCAAATTGACAATACCACAGCTGTTGCATATATCAATCACATGGGAGGAATTAGGTCAGTATCATGTGATAATCTGGCTAACCTCATTTGGAACTGGTGCATTACGAGAAACATCTGGGTCTCCGCTATCTACCTACCAGGTAGAGATAACATGGTGGCAGTTACCAGGTCATGCAAATTTAATGACAACACAGAATGGATGCTGAATCCAAAAGTTTTCAAAATTATTGTCAGCCGGTATGGATTGCCAGACATAGATCTGTTTCCATCCAGGTTAAATCACCAGTTATCTAAATACATCTAATTTGAACCGGATCCAGGGGCAGTAGCGGTGGATGCATTCTCGCTACATTGGGGACGTACGTTCTTTTACGCTTTTCCCCCATTCTGCCTCATCAGTCAATGTCTCACCAAAATAGAGCAGGACCGCTTCAGGCGTTTTGATAGTTCCTGACTGGCCCACAAAGCCATGGTTCCCATTGGTCCTGAGACTGATGACACAGCCATTCATGACTATTCCCAAATGCAGCAACTTGTTGGTTCATCCTGTGACAGGAGAGAGTCACCCTTTACATGATCGTATTAATCTGTTGATTTGCAGATTCTGACCAGACCGTTCCAGGGGCTCGGACTATCGAGTAGGACCATGGATATGATTACTGCGGCCTGGAGAGACAGTACTAAAAAGCAATATGTATCTCATATTAATAAATGGGAGATGTTCTGTTTACAGTCAAATATATCTTATCATACTGCAGGCATACCGGATGTATTGGAGTTCCTTGCTACATTGCATTTTGACGAGCAATTGACGTTTAATAGTGCTATTAATAGTGCTCAAAGTGCTTTGTCCTCCTATTTATGGCAAGGGTCGGGACAACACTGTCGGATCTCATCCCTTAGTGTCCCAATTCATGAGAGGTATTTTTAACAAAAAACCTTCCAGACCTAGATATATGGAAATCTGGGATGTGAGCATAGTTCTCACACTGCTTCGGCAATGGGCACCAATTACATCTCTGCCTTTCCAGAAGTTACCACTCAAAGCGGTCATCCTCATGGCACTAGTGTCAGCGCAACGGGTCCAGACATTGCAAAAGCTACGACTGGACAGCATGCATTCTTCTGTAGATAATATTACGTTTGATGTATATGATTTAATCAAACAAAGCAGGTCAGGGACAGTTGGAACCAAAATAAGCTGTAAAGCATACCCCACTGACCTGAGACTATGTGTAGTTACGCAGCTGAGTCAATATATCGAGGTCACCAAGAGTCTTAGAGGCTCTGAAACAGCGATGCTCATCAGCCCCAAAAACCTCATAGAAAGGTGTCAGTACAAACTATTTCTAGATGGCTGAAACAGGTTTTAGATTGTGCTGGAGTAGACACTGATGTGTTTAAATCTCACTCCACCAGGGCGGCGTCAACATCCACAGCGAAGGCGCAGGCCGTGCCTCTAGATCCAATCCTCGGGGCCGCAGGGTGGTCCAGTGAAGGAACCTTTTCGCGATTCTATGATAAACCTGTCCTCGCAGTGGAAGGATTTGGGCATGCTGTTTTGGGTTCTGTTTTGAGCTCTCCTTTGTAATTTCCCCCTGGGAGAGAGGGGTTATTACTGTTCTTTTATTATTAAAAACATTAATTGTATAATTTACACAATGTTCAATACATTATTTGTTTATCCTGTGTCAACCGAAGCAGTGTGTCGTATGGAACTGGATCTACGGCATGAAATCGCAGTACTTTGAAATCTTCACGGAATCACTCATGTGACTCCGAAGTAAAATAGTAAGATTAAACAAGAAATTACCAGTTTGAAGTTTGATCTTCATTTTATGAGGTGTTGCGGTGAGCGATTACGTGCCCTCCGCCCCCGGCCCTCGTAATCGCAAAGATCATCTGGTAGTTCTAGTTTTCTGAGTCTTACTATATCACTTTGACTGTAGTTACTGTGATTTCATGAAGTTGCTTTGAAGATTGACGCGCATGCATCTGGCGGGGCTTCTTCACGTAATCGCTCACCATAACTCCTCATAAAATAAAGGTCAACCGTCAAACTGGTAAGTTCTAATTTATTCTTACTATTAATTAGCTTTGGTAAAATTGTCAATTGTCCCTAAATGTGTGTAGGACAGAACTAGTGTGCGGGTGATCAATGGTCAAGAGGACTCGGTGGGCCGAAGGGCCTGTTTCCATGCTGTATCTCCAAGTTTAAAAGTAAGGTATGGTGAGGTATAACATATAACATATAACAATTACAGCACGGAAACAGGCCTTCTCGGCCCTTCCAGTCCGTGCCGACCATTCATTTTCCCCTAGTCCCATCTACCTGCACTCAGACCATACCCCTCCATTCCCTTCCCGTCCATATACCTATCCACTTTACTTTTAAATGTTAAAATCGATCCTGCCTCCACCACTTCTGCTGGAAGATCATTCCACACAGCCACCACTCTCTGAGTAAAGAAGTCCCCCCTCATGTTACCCCTAAACTTCTGTCCCTTAATTCTCATGTCATGCCCTCTTGTTTGATCTTCCCTACCCTCAATGGGAAAAGCTTATCCACGTCAACTCTGTCTATCCCTTTCATCATTTTAAAGACCTCAATCAAGTCCCCCCTTAACCTTCTGCGCTCCAAAGAATAAAGACCTAACTTGTTCAACCTTTCTCTGTAACTTAGTTGCTGGAACCCAGGCAACATTCTAGTAAATCTCCTCTGTACTCTCTCTATCTTGTTGACATCCTTCCTATAATTAGGCGACCAAAATTATACACCATACTCCAGAATGTGGGTACAATGAGGTGTGGGTACAATGAAAATCCTGCTTGCAGCAGCATCATTAGTGTCACATTGCTGCAGCCAACACATAAACTAGACATCAATTATACATAGGTAATGCAGCCACAACATATCCTTGTTGGTTTACTGACTGTGGTGATGTGATGAGGCAATTAAGTAGGGTGTTGGCTTGCATTGCAGGTTCTTGCAAAGCTGCTCTGCACTGCCTCCTCTCTCCCCACCCCTTCCGCATGAAGCTTCCAGGCCAAACGAGCCATCGTTAAAACCAATGATGCATGTAACATCCGCACTGACTTATGTGGCTGCCCCACTTAGATTAAATTTTCGACGACTGTCGGCGACTGTCATAGTCATAGCAGGTCGCCGAAAATCCGGCGACTAGACCCCTCCCTACGACAATGTCTACGGCGACATACCACCTAGTCGACGGCAAGCTACCGACAACCAGCGACCAATTGGGACGTCCACCTACGACCACACACCTCCGACAACGTACGTCCACCCGCGACAAGCTAAGGCCCCGTCGGCGACAACTGAAGACAACTTATGACAATTCAGTCGCCGGTACCCGTCTCTGGTTGACGTAGGTAGTCGCCAACGGAATTCACCAAAGTCAGCACCGGCGACAACCTACGTCAGGAGAAGTCCAGCTACGCTCAGTGGCGTCAAGGCCATTGTCATTGAACATTTCAAAATCCAGCAGCGACCAGGAAAAACGCCACAATTCTTTGGGCAACTGAGGAGACCGTACAGACGACACCCCGGCGACCATGTGGCGACAGCATAGTCGCCTGTAGTCGCCTAAAAAATGGCTAAGTGGGACAGGCCCTTTAGAAACATGTAAAATAGGTGCAGGAGTAGGCCTTCGATCTGGCACCATCATTCAATACGATCATGAATGATCAGTACCACATTCCTGCTTTCCCCCCCCATATCCCTTGACTCCTTTAGCCCTAAGAGCTATCTATATCCACTCTCTCTTGAATATATCCGGTTAATTGGCCACCACTGCCTTCTGTGGCAGAGAATTCCACAGGTTCACAACTCTCTGGGTGAAAAGGCTTTTCCTCATCTCGGTCTTAAATGGCCTACCCCTTTATTCTTAAACCGTGACCCCCTGGTTCTGGACTCCCCCCGACATCGGGAACATTTTTCCTGCATCTAGTCTGTCCTATTAGACTTCACTGCAGAATGTTACATCTTATAGGGAGAATGTAGGGGAGTGCTTTAAATAAGGCACTGGGCTCCGCTGCAGAAGAGGGAAATTAATAAATGAACCAGATTGGGTCGACCTCTAGAGTCAAGTGTGTTTTATCGCCATGTGTCTCGAAATGAAAATCCTACTAGCATCAGCGCAACAGAGATGGAAGCATAGATCGACGCAAAGTGGTGAAGTAACTCAGCGGGACAGGCAACAACTCTGGAGAGAAGGAATGGGTGATGTTTCGGGTCGAGACCCTTCTTCAGACTCTGAAGTTTGGTTCTAAAGTCCACTTCAGGTCTAAACATAGTACTCTGTAAGCCTCATAGAACAAAATTATCCAAACAAATAATAATGGTACAAAAAGATAAAAGTCATGCCGCCAGGTCTATGTAGTTCGGAGCTTCATTGGAGGTTGAATTGTTCAATAGCTTGATTGATTGATCGATCGATTGATTAATTGATTGATACTTTATTATCACATGTGACATGTCACAGTGAAATTCTTTGTTCTTCATACCACACACAAGGAATGCAAACAGTCACCACCTCAAGGGCGCCGACAGCGTAATGGGGCTGTCCCACTGTACGAGCTAATTCAAGAGTTCTCCCCTGATTCGAACTCGGAGATTTACGGTAATGGCCGCTCGTAGGTGCTCGGGGCTCTCGTGGACATTTTTCAACATGTTGAAAAATCTTCACGAGCTTACCGCGTTTCCCCGAGTACCTGCCGTTAGCGTAACGAGACGCTAAGAGACGTCCCGAGCTCCGACGTACCCGCTACGTACATTCTACGTGCTTACCACGAGATGGATTTTTTTTTTAAACTCGGGAGAGCTCTTGAATTAGCTCGTACAGTGGGACAGGCCCTTTACAAAGAAGTCCCTCTTTGCTCTCGGCAGACCCCCACGCCTGGTCCGTCCATTTTCTCGGCGTCCTCTTTGTTCCTGCTGCTGAACTTGGACGTTACAGTTTTCAAGCTCCTGTACCTTCTTCCCGATGGCAGGGGGTGAAATGATAGCATGGCCAGGCTGGTGTGGGTCTCTGATGATGCTGGCTGCCTTTTTGAGGCAGCGACTCCTGTAGATCCCTTCGGCGGTGGGGAGTTCAGTAACCATGATGGCCCTACCACTTCAGGTATGTTTCGCCAATGCAGATGTACAAAGGTCGTGTACAGTTGTTGCCAGTTCACTCAGCTCTCCATTCTAGAGGCTTCTCATGGGTGGCATGTTGGCGCAACGGTAGAGTTGCTGCCTTACAGCGCTAGCAGCATCGGGACCCGGGTTCAATCCTGACTACGGAGTTTGTATGTCCTCCCCTTAATCTGCGTGGGTTTTCTCCAAGATTTTCGGTTCCCTCCCACACTCCAAAGACGTGCAGATATGTCGGTAAATTTGTTTGGTGTAAGCGTAAATTACCCCTAGTGTGTGTAGGATAGAGTTAATGTGTGGGGATCGCTGGTCAGTACAGATTCGGTGGGCCGAAAGGCCTGTTTCCGTGCTGCATTTCTAAACTAAACTATCGCTGTTAACTGATTTAATCTCCAGACAAGCATTCATGCCTATGATTGTGATTATTTCTCAAAAAATCCTTTTTAAAGTTCTTAATTAACTCAGTACAGACAGCACCCGAGGTCAGGATTGAACCCAGGTCTCTGGCACTGTGAGGCAGTAACTCTACCGCTGCACCACCGTGCCGCCCACACCTGATCCTATGAAGGGTGAATAGACAAGTGCATCTGGCACAGTTGGGAGGCCCTTGTCAAAGCACAGGTACAAACGCTTCTTAGAAAGCCTGGTCACCGGGTCTCTTCTGGCTACCGCAGTTTGCAGAAATAGGGAGCGTTTTAACCAAAGCCAGTTCGTCTCTAGGGCCGTGGTGGAAAAATGCAACAGGCTGGTTTAAGTGACGCGTAAAGCAGTGCCTTTTGCAGGAGTGCGAGGGGGAGAACAGAGGAACTTTTATCGGAGCTGCGTTTAAATGAGAACTCTGCTCTTAAGGAACGTGCCTGTGAGATCTGGGGCAGCCACCAAAGACCTAGTGGCACATGGTAACCATTTGCAACATTCACGCACCTTTGATGGCTTTCAGCTCGTCAGTCTGTAGCCATCTACAGCGATTTTTATAGAGTGTTTTCACGGCTATAGTTAGTGCAAGAGACAAAGGGAAAGGGGAGTGAATGGGTACCACATGTTTTCCTGAAAGGGGGATGTGGGTTCGATTCCGCCTTCCACATCCCCGAGAATTCACGTGAGACTAACAGCGGGCGTTTTGTGCAGCGCAGGTTCCCCCGCAGGCATCGCCAGTGAGTATCCACGAAGCGATGTATGTTGGCCAGTGATGGAAATGGGTTTTAGGAACTAGGGGTACTCTAAGGTCCGTGAGGCTGAGGTTGGGAAGGAAGGGGGGGGGGGGGGGGGGGGATTTTTTTTTAAAGTGCGGTCATACCCATGTAAGAGTACAAGAATGCATAACTTGTTCATTGTGTATTTACAGTATAATATAGTTTATTGTGTATTACATGCCATAGCTGATTTCTTGCATCTCTCTCTCTCCCTCTCTCTCTCTCTGTGTTGGCTGCAGCCATCATCTGCTTCGGTGAGGGAAGCAGGTTGGTGATTTCAGGTCGAGACCCTTCTTCAGACTGACAGTCAAGGGAAAGGGAAACAGGAGATATAGGCATCTCTTCCATTCATTTGTCCTTAGTACCGTCTATATCTCTTGTTCCTCTTTCCCCTGACTCAGTCTGAAAAAGAGTCTCGACCCGAAATATCATTTATTCCACTCTATGATCGTTGCTTTCGTCTGTCTGTCTGCTCGTTCGCTCGCCCTTGGATTAAGTAGCGCAGGATAAAGCTGTGAATTCACGCACAGGATGGAAACTGGAAACTGCAAAGTAGGGGAACGCCATACCCCTGCGTAACCCCCCCCCCCCCATTTCCGTCACTGATGTTGGCCATGGGCACCAGGGATGCCAGCTCTGGCTGGCTGTCAATATAGTGCCACGGAAGGTCTGGGTCCATCCCGGAGAGCGCCCGGAGCCTGGATTAAACCAAAGACGGACACACAGTGATGGAGTAACTCAGCGGGTCATGGAAATATAGAAACATAGAAAATAGATGCAGGAGTAGGCCATTCGGACCTTCCAGCCAGCACCGCCATTCAATATGATCACGGATGATCATCCAGAATCAGTACCTCGTTCCTGTCCTCTCCCCATATCCCTTGATTCCATTAGCCCAAACAGCTCTATCTAACTCCCTCTTGAAAACATCCAGTGAAAATTAATCAACACATCTACGGAAGACATCCTGTATCCTAAAGCACCCATCTCACCCCACCCATCACTTGTTTGCCTTTCTGCCCTCAGGAGAGCGTAAAGGGCCGGTCTCCCCAGCATGCGACTCCACGCGGTGAGCGCAAGCAAACTGGAAGCGGGGGCCGCGTGGAGGTCGGGTGATCCCCGTACAGGGCCGGTCCCACCAGCATGCGCCTGCATGCGGCAAGTGCGACCAAACCGGCAGCGGGGGCCGCGCGGAGGTCGAGTGAGTTGCGCGACGTGGCGCGAAGTTGGAGCGATGTCCGCGGTAAGTTCGCAAGGACAGAGAGGGACACACAGAGAGGGTCACGGAGGCACGACGTCGAGGCGGTGCGTAATGCGTCACGGCGGCTGCGGGCCGACAAGCCACTGCCGCACGGAATTTTTGAACACTGTTGGTTTTTTGGAGTCCAACGATGTCGGGACCAACTCCGCACAAATCCATAGGGCTCCGGCGATCAAAGTGTGACTGGCCGCACGAGGCCGGACGGCTCAAGCGACCACGTTAGGTTGCGCTCACCGCATGGAGTCGCATGCTGATGGGACAGGCCCTTTACTGGTCCATCAAGCTCACACCACAAGGCTAACAAACAGTTTCTACCCCAAGGCCATCACCACACTGAACAATATATTTATACTGTACAATACCTTCCTTTGTGCAATACTGATATATTCAATTATAATATTTATTTTATTTCGGAGTCACGTGAGTGACTACGTGAAGACCCCGTCCAGCACGCATGCGCGACATTAGCGTTCATGCAGTGCACCCGCGCGTACGAGAGTTCAAGGCGCTCCCGCTACAATTTGAAAGTCGGGCCGACAGGTAAGTGTTTTATCGTGGCCGTGTGTATTTGCTCTGTGGTCTGCTTTGTGTTCCAGAAAGAATGAGCAAGACCAGAGGAAAGAAATCTGTAGCTCGCCCCCGTTCGTCTCCCGTTGAGGAGCGTTCTTTGGAGGGGGGGGGCGAGAGGCGGCAGGATTGACTACCGAGCCAAGCCCAGCACCGCTAGTGCAGCCTGAGCAGCGGGCTGGAGGTACCTGCAGCCAGAACCGGGCGGTAGTATCCGACGATTCGGATAAAGATGCCTCACCGCTCGAGAGTGGCAAAGGCAGCCGCCTAAGCCGAATGGAACGGCTTATGGAGCAATTGCTCCAGTGAGATCTGCTGAGAGAGTAGCAGCAGACTCGCCAAGGGAGCTCAGGCACTCCCGCAGTGTCCTTTACGGCACTGACCATTGCTTCACCTTCTATTGAAGGCAGCATTGGCGACCAGGTCTGGGCTGGTCAAGAAGAGGGGTCGCTGGCTGAAGATGTCTGGAGTACGCAGGGTGTACAGGATCAGGAAGAGCTGCTGGGTGTGGTCAACCGCTACGTGGCCACTTCACGAGCGGGTCGGCCTTTCGAGCCGAAACGTGCAGCCAGCATTGACCACCTGTCCTCAAAACCCCTACAAGAACAGGTGGTCAATGAGGCTCTTGAATTATATTCAGCCCCAGAAAATTGCTTACCCTGAAATCAGTCATGCTCATGGCACTAGTGTCAGCACTAAGGGTACAGTCCCTCCACCATCTGAGGCTGGACAGCATGACTGAGTCATTGGTCTGTATCACATTCCATATTCAGGGTCTGGTCAAACAAACTAGACCAGGAACCACGCCTCCAGTTATGGAGTTCTGGGCATATTCATCTGACCCACGGCTGTGTGCCAAGACCCATCTCGCCATTTACATAGACACAACATACAACTTAAGAGGGAGAGAAAAAGCCTTATGGATAAGCCACAAAAAGCCTCATGGTCAGGTGATGAGCCAAACCATTTCAAGGTGGCTCAAGCAGGTGCTTAAGTCTGCGGGAATCAACACTAATGTTTACAAATCCCACTCCACCAGGGCTGCATCCACGTCGGTGGCTAGGTGAATGGACGTGCCTATGGACCATATTCTGGCCAGAGCAGGATGGTCCTCAGAAAGAACTTTCCAAAGGTTTTATAATAAGCTGCTGGCGGAACCTGTTCCATATTCAGACAGAATTTTAGAGCCTGCAGATAATATTTAATTTAAGCCCGGGGGAGCTCTTTTTTCTTTGTTGTTATTAATAAACCTTTTTTGTTCACAAACAGGTTATTGTTGATTGTGTTAATCTACTTCCTCCCTCAAAGGTCTTCAGACAGTGAGTGAAGCATGAGCTGGTACACGGTTCACGTCTTCACGTAGTCACTCATGTGACTCCGAAATAAAATAGTAAGATTAAATGAGAACTTACCAGTTTGAAGTTTGATCTGTATTTTATGAGGAATTACGATGAGGGATTACGTGCCCTCTGCTCCCACCCTCTGTTATATAGATCAACTGGTAATTAAGTTCTTATTTTTTCTTTACTATATTTATTTCAAGCGTTGAGTTTTTTCTGTGAATCCACACCGCTGCTTTCAAGAATGTCGCGCATGCGTGCTGGACGGGGTCTTCACGTAATCCCTCATCGTAACTCCTCATTAAATACAGATCAAACTTCGAACTGGTAAGTTCTCATTTAATCTTACTATTTTATAATACTATGTGCAATATCTTAAGTAAGTAATTAAGTAATTTTTTTGACCAAGTATCCACATACAAGGAATTTGCCTTGGTGCTCCGCCCACAAGTAACAACATGACATACAGTGACAGTTACGAATGAATCAGAAAACACTAAACATTAATAATAATAAAACATTAATGATAAAACACCATTGATCAAGCATGTGAACCAACAAAATACCAGATCCAAGGGAGGCTACAGATTTTTGGCTGTTGAGTAGAGCAACTACTCGTGGATAAAAACTGTTTTTATGTCTGGCTGTGGCAGCTTTGACAGTCTGGAGTCGCCTTCCAGAGGGAAGTGATTCAAAGAGTTTGTGGCCAGGGTGAGAGGGGTCAGAGATGATCTTGCCCGCTCGCTTCCTGGCCCTTGCAGTGTACAGTTCATCAATGGAGGGAAGGTTGCAGCCAATAACCTTCTCTGCTGATCGGACGATTCGCTGGTGTTATGCTTATAGTCTGACAATGACCTTCTGAGTGCAATATCTTATATTCTGGTAAGGGTGCATACGTACGCGTAATATGTATGCGTGTGTGAATCTGTGTGTATGTGTCACATGTAGACAAAAGTGCTGGAGAAACTCAGCGGGTGCAGCAGCATCTATGGAGCGAAGGAAATAGGCAATGTTTCGGGCTGAAACACTTCTTCACTGATGTAGGGTGGGGGGGGGGGGAGGCGGGGAGAAGAAAGTAAGAGGAGGAGCCAGAGGGCTGAGAGAGAGCTGAGAAGGGGAGGAGACAGCAAGGGCTACCGGAAATTGGAGAAGTCAATGTTCATGCCGCTAGGGTGCAGACTGCCCAAGCGGGATATGAGGTGCTGCTCCTCCAATTTCCGGTGGTGCTCACTCTGGCCATGGAGGAGGCCCAGGACAGAAAGGTCGGATTCGGAACGGGAGGGGGAGTTGAAGTGCTGAGCCACCGGGAGATCAGGTTGGTTAATGCGAACCGAGCGGAGGTGTTCAGCGAAACGATCGCCAAGCGTACGCTTGGTCTCACCGATGTAGAGCAGCTGACATCTAGAGCAGCGGATGCAATAGATGAGGTTGGAGGAGGTGCAGGTGAACCTCTGTTGGACCTGGAACGACTGCTTAGGTCCTTGAATGGAGTCGAGGGGGGAGGTAAAGTGACAAGTGTAGCATCGCTTGCGGTTGCAAGGGAAAGTGCCCGGGGAGGGGGTGGTACGGGTGGGAAGGGACGAATTGACCAGGGAGTTACGGAGGGAGCGGTTTTTGCAGAAAGCAGACGGGGGGGGGGGAGATGGGAAGATGTGGCGAGTGGTGGGGTCACGTTGGAGATGGCGAAAATGACGGAGGACTATTTGTTGTACGTGACGGCTAGTGGGGTGGAAGGAGAGGACTAGGGGGACTCTGCCCTTGTTACGAGTGGGGGGATGGGGAGAGAGAGCAGTGTTGCGGGGTATTGAAGAGACCCTGGTGAGAGCCTCATCTATATTAGAGGAGGGGAACCCCCATTCCCTGAAGAATGAGGACATTTCCGATGCCCTGGTGTGGAACACCTCATCCTGGGAGCAGATGCGATGTATTAGGAGTAGGGGATGGAGTCCTTACAGGAAGCAGGGTGGGAAGAAGTGTAGTCTAGATTGCCATGGCTAGATAGCTATGTGTCACAGTATTTGCACGTTAGTGTTTGGACAAATAACTAGTGTATGGGCAGATAACATTTCGGGTTGGGACCCTTCTTCAGACTTAAGATGGATCCCGACCCGAAACATTGCCGTTCTGTGTTCTCCAGAGATGTAGCCTAACATGCTGGGCTACTCCAGCAATACGGGTCTTTTTTTTGTGAACCAGCATCTGCAGTTCCTTGTTTCCTCTATCAATAAATGAAGCTTCCTCCAGCGTTTGCGTTTTGCTCCACTGTCGGGCTTCATCACAGCTTGGTTTGGGAACCGCTCTGCCCCAGACCACAAGAAATTATAGAGTTGTGGATGTAGCCCAGTCCATTACACAGACCATATAACAAGAGGAATCAAATTTTTGGAAGATGTAACTAGGAAAATGGACAAGGGAGAGCCAGTGGATGTAGTGTAACTGGACTTTCAGAAAGCATTTGATAAGGTCCCACATAGGAGATTAGTGGGCAAAGTTAGGGCACATGGTATTAGAGTGCTGACATGGGTAGAGAAGTGGTTGGCAGACAGGAAACAAAGAGTAGGGATTAACGGGTCCCTTTCAGAATGGCAGGCAGTGACTAGTGGGGTACCGCAAGGCTCGGTGCTGGGACAACAGCTATTTACAATATACATCAATGATTTGGATGAAGCGATTCAAAGTAACATTAGCAAATTTGCAGATGACACAAAGCTGGGTGGCAGTGTGAACTGTGAGGAGGATGCTATGAGACTGCAGGGTGACTTGGACAGGTTGGGGGAGTGGGCAGATGCATGGCAGATGAAGTTTAATGCGGATAAATGTGAGGTTATCTACTTCGGTAGCAAAATCAGAAAGGCAGATTACTATCTAAATGGCGTCAAGTTGGGAAAAGGGGAAGTACAAGGGGATCTGAGGGTCCTTGTACATCAGTCTATGAAAGTAAGCATGCAGGTACAGCAGGCAGTGAAGAAAGTGAATGGCATGTTGGCCTTTATAACAAGAGGAATCGAATATAGGAGCAAAAAGATCCTTCTGCAGTTGTACAGAGCCCTAGTGAGATCACACCTGGAGTATTGTGTGCAGTTTTGGCCCCCTAATTTGAGGAAGGACATTCTTGCTATTGAGGGACATTCTTGCTATATCTAACTGTTTAGAAACAGTTTAGAACATGTTTCTTGCCTCTAGCGTGTCCAAGCCCTTAACAATCGTATATGTTTCAATGTGATCCCCTCTCATCCTTCTAAACACCAGAGTGTACAAACCCAGCTGCTCCATTCTCTCAGCATATGACAGTCCCGCCATCCCGGGAATTAACCTTGTAAACCTACGCCGCACTCCCTCAATAGCAAAAACTGCACACAATAGAGGCAGGAAACAGGTTACCAATGCTGGGGGAGTCCAGAACCAGGGGCCACAGTAGCACTAAGGAGTAAGCCATTTAGAACGGAGACGAGGAAACACTTTTTCTCACAGTGAATGGTGAGTCTGTGGAATTCTCTGCCTCAGAGGGCGGCGGAGGCAGGTTCTCTGGATGCTTTCAAGAGAGAGCTAGATAGGGCTCTTAAAGACAGAGGGGTCAGCGGATATGGGGAGAACGCAGGAACGCGGTAGTGATTGGGGATGATCAGCCATGACTGGCGGTGCTGGCTCGAAGGGCCGAATGGCCTACTCCTGCATCTATTGTCTATTGTCTATTGACCACACTCCCCACACTGTGTAGGAAAGAACTGCAGATGCCGGTTAAACCGAAAATAGACCCAAAATGCTGGAGTAACTCAGTGGGACAGGCACGATCTCTGGAGAGAAGGAATGGGCTTCCAATCGACTCTCAACCCGAAACGTCACCCATTCCTTCTCTCCAGAGATGCTGCCTGTCCCGCTGAGTTACCCCAGCAGTTTGTGCCTCTCCCCTCACTGACTACATACACTTCACGTTGCCTCAGAAAAGCAGTGAGCAGAATCAAAAACATGTCCCACCCTGGTCATTCCTTCTTCTCCCCGCTTTTGTTGGGCAGGAGATCCAAATCTTGAAAGCACATACTGCCATAAGTTCATGTTCATAGGTTACTGGAGCAGAATTAAACCATTCAGCCCATCAAGTCTACTCTGCCATTCAATCATGGCTGATCTACCTTTCCCTCTCAGCTCCATTCTCCTGCCTTCTCCCCATAACCCCATACATCCTGGAAGACATCTGTAGCTCCCATTGCCTGCGGAAGACATCCTGTATCCTAAAGGACCTATCTCACCCCAACTTGTTTGTCCTTCTGCCCTCAGGAAAGCGTTACAGGTCCATCAAGCACAGATCACAAGACTAACAAACAGTTTGTACCCCAAGGCCATCACCACACTTAACTATCCACTGTAAGCACGAACCCAAAGTCAATATTTATACAGTACAATACCTACCTTTGTGCAATACTGATATATTCATTTATAATATTTATTTTTATAATACTATTATGTGCAAAATCTTATATTCTGACAATGACCTTCTTAGAGCAGTATCTTATATTCTGGTATGGGTGCATACGTAGGCATAATGTGTATGTGTGTGTGAATCTGTGTGTATGTGTCACAGTATTTGCACGTGAGTGTATGAACAATTTTTATTTTTCCCACTTATTTGCTGTTATTTTATTGTTATTTTTTATCTTGTACATTTGAGCTCCGCTCAGGCAATGCGCCGGAATTTTGTTGAATCCACCACTACAATTCAATTCAATTCAATTCAACTTTAATGTCATTGCACAGATACAAGTATGGGTACAACGACATGCAGTTTAGCGTCAGTTCGTAGTAATAGCAATATAGAAATAAATACAGAGTGCAGACAATGTTGACGGAGAGACTGGAGAAATCTATCGGCGGGACTCCGAGTTCAGCGGTGTGATGGTGTTATTGTAGAAGCTGTTCCTCATCCTACTAGTGCCGGACCTGAGGCTCCTGTACCGCCTCCCTGATGGTAGGAGGGCAAACGGTTCATGGTTAGGGTGTGAGGGGTCTTTGATGATCTTCCCGGCCCGTCTCAGACACCGTTTTCGGTGGAGGGCATCCATGGCAGGGAGCGGGGCACCGATGATGTACTGGACGGTGTTCACCACCCGTTGTAGTGCCTTCCTGTCTGCCACGGTGCAACTGCTGTACCGTACCGTAAAGCAGGTGGTCAGGATGCTTTCGATGGTACAGCGGTAAAAGTTGGTCAGGATCTGGGGGGGACAGGTGGGCTTTTTTGAGCCTCCTCAGGAAGTAAAGGCGCTGCTGCGCCTTTTTGATCAGCTTGGAGGTGTTGAGGGACCAGGACAGATCCTCCGAGATGTGTACCCCGAGGAATTTGTAGTTGGAGACAATGACAATAACGTGATTGAATAAAAAAATAATAATATTAATCACGAATCTGTCGATCTTCACCTTAAAAATATCCACTGACTTGGTCTCCAGGGCCGTCTGTGGCAATGAATTCCACAGATTCACCACCGTCTGACTTAAGCAATTCCTCCTCATTACCTTTATGAAGGTATGTCCTTTTATTCTGAGGCTGTGCCCCCTGGTCTTAGACTCTCCCCTCAGTGAATGCATCTTCTCCACATCCACTCTGTCTTGGCCTTTCACTATTCGGTAACTTTCCATTACGTCCCGCATCATTCTTCTAAACTCCAGCGAGTACAGGCCCAGAACACACAAACGCTCCTCATAGATTATCCCAAACATCTCCGGGACCATTCTCGTACACCTCCTCTGGACCCCCTCCAACACTAATGCAACCTTCCCCAGTTACGAGGCCCAAAACTGTACACAATTTTCCAAATGTGGCCTCACCAAATGCCTTATAAAGCCTGAGCATTGCACCCATGCATTTCTATTAGCCCACAGAGTCTGTGCCAACCAGCAACCAGTATCCTAGCAATAGCCTACACACTAGGGACAATTCATAATTTTACTGAAGCCAATTAACCTACAAACCTCCCCTGGTCCTCACCTTTCACCCCACCAGCCGGCACATACAACACATAGTCCTCCGCCAGTTTCGCCACCTCCAGCGTGACCCCTCCACTCGCCACATCTTCCCATCTCCCCCCACGTCTGCCTTCCGCAAAGACCGCTCCCTCCGCAACTCCCTTGTCAATTCTTCCCTTCCCTCCCGCTCCACCCCTTCCCCGGGCACTTTCCCTTGCAACCGCAAGAGCTGCTACACTTGGCCCTTCACCTCCCCTCTCCATTCCTTTCAGGGACCCAAGCAGTCATTCCAGGTCCGACAGAGGTTCACCTGCTCATCTACTGCATCCGTTGCTCCAGATGCCAGCTGATCTACATCGGTGAGACCAAGCGGAGGCTTGGCGATCGTTTCGCCGAACACCTCTGCTCGGTCCGCAATAACCAACCCTCCCATTCCGTATCCGACCTCTCAGTCCTGGGCCTCCTCCACGGCCAGAGTGAGCAACACCGCAAGTTGGAGGAACAGCACCTCATATTCCGCTTGGGGAGTCCGCATCCTCTGGGCTTGAACATTGAATTTTCTCAATTCTGTTAACCCTTGCTGTCTCCTCCCCTTCCCACCTCTCCCTCAGCCCTCGGGCCCTGGCATTCCTTCTCTCTCTATCTCTCCCCCACCCAAGTCGCACTAGCTTCTCATTTTCACACTACAAACAGCTTACAATGGCCTGTTTCCTGCATCATCAATACTTTTTTGCATATCTTTCATTCATTGTTCCTTATCTCTCCACATCACCGTCCATATATCTCTTGTTTCCCTGATCCCTGACCAGTCTGAAGAAGGGTCTCGACCCGAAACGTCGCCTATCTCCTTCGCTCCTTAGATGCTGCTGCACCCGCTGATTTTCTCCAGCCTTTTGTGTAATCTGCAAACCTTTACATCTTTGGAGTGTGGGAGGAAACCTGAGCACCCGGGGAAAACCCACACGGATCACGGGGAGAAGGTACAATCTCCGCACACACAGCACCCCTAGTCAGGATCGAACCCGGGTCTCCGGTGCTGTTAAGGGCCGGTCCCACTTTCACGACCTAATTCACGACCTCTGCCGAGTTTGCCTTATGAGTCAAAGGTCGTCACGAGGTCGTAGGAGGTCGTAGGTAGATCGTAGGTAGGCCGTGATGCTAGTCATAGGTACTTGTGGCATCAAGTAGGTCGGGGCGTTTGTTCTCGCCTGATGAAAAAATGTCCACGAGTAAAAAAGGTCGTGAATTAGGTTGTGAAAGTGGGACAGCCCCTTAAGGCAGCAACTCTACCTCTGCGCCACCATGCCAACTCTTCTAGTCCTCTCAATATGAATGTCAATATACACGAGTTACTACACTGTGTACCTAACGTCATCTACACGGGAAAAGCTCCCAATAGCTTGAAGGCGTCAACAGTTGCCAAAGATAGATAATTATATGTTCCGACTGTTCCCTGTTGAGATTTAAAGCTTTCCCTCTATTAACTAGTGGTTACCAACTCATCAATCTGCAGCAACAATCTTTCATTATCGTTTTGCAACCATTCTTAATTTGAAGGTCCTCTGTCAGATCAGACAGTCTTCTCATCTCTATAATCTCAATATAATTGGGACCCTCATATCTGCCAATATACTCCTACATTGCTTTTAAATCCTTTAAAGGAGCACCCAACACTATTTACAATATAAGACAAGACTTTGTACAAATTCAGTAGGCGCTCCATACATCCAAATGTATTTTTGTTTTTTTATAAGAAAGGAGGCCATTTGGTCCATCAGGTCTATACTGGTTAGGGCCAAATGTAACCATAATACATGATGCAATAGACCTTCAAAATCACATATCAAGAACATTATTTGCACAATGGTTTTTCAAGGTAATTATGGAAAAAAAATATATAACAACACGAGCAAAGATGTGTGTGTGTGTGTGTATGTGTGAGTGTATGAGTGTGTGTGTGTGAAAGAAATAGAGAATGTGTGTATATGTGTGCATGTGACAGTGTCTGTGTGTGTGCATGTCTGAGCATATAAATGTGTGTGTGTCTGTATGTGTGAATGTGTGTGTGTGTGTGTGTGTGTGTGTGAAAGTGTGTGTTTGAATGTGTGTGTGTGTGTGTTTGAATTTGTGTGTGTGCGCGAGTGTGTTTGTATGTTTGTGTGTGTGCGTGTTTGAATGTGTGTGTGTGCATCTGTGTGTGTATGTGTGTGTGTGTGTGTGTGCATCTGTGTGTGTACGTGTGAGTGTGTGTGTGTGTGTGTGCGTGTGCGTGTGTTTGAATGTGTGTTTGTGCATCTGTGTGTATACGTGTGAGTGTGTGTGTGTGTGCATGTGTGTGTGTTTGTGTTTGAATGTGTGTGTGTGTGTGTTTGAATGTGTGTTTGAATGTGTGTGTGTGCATGTGTGTGTGTGTGCATGTGTGTGTGTGTGCATGTGTGTGTGTGTGCGTGAATGTGTGTGTGTGCATGTGTGTTTGAATGTGTGTGTGTGTGTGTTTCAATGTGTGTGTGCATGTGAGTTTGAATGTGTGTGTTTCTACATGTGAGTGTGTGTGTATGCGTGAGTGTGTTGAGTGTGTAAGTATGTGAGCATGAAGTGGTTACAGCTGATCAGGATGAAAAGCTCCTTGGCTTGATGGGGTTGGAGAAGTTAACACAACATCCACATACTTAAGTTAAGCAGTGATCATCTCATCATATAATGCCCCAAGGCTCTTCGGGTGAAAATTCAAAGTGAGCAAAGGCTCGTGCAAGAAGCTGTCATGTTTATGAAAATGGAGAATAGATTATTGTTGGCTCTGAGAAGGTGCCAACAAAGGGGAAGGGGAAGGGATGGAGATAGAGGGAAAGCAAGGGTTACTTGAAGTTAGATAAGTCAATATTCACACCACTGCAGTGTAAGCTGCCCTAGCGACATATGTTCTGTTCCTCCATCTGACAATGGAGGAGGCCCAGGGCAGAAAGGTCAGTGTGGGAATGGGAGGGGGTGTTCAAGTGTTTAGCAACCGGGCGATCAGGTAGGTTTAGGCGGACTGGGCTCCAGGGACTCCAACCTTTACATTTATACCAAGCCAAATAACCTACAAACCTGCACGTCTTTGGAGTGTGGGAGGAAACCGAAGATCTCTGAGAAAACCCACGCCGGTCACAGGGGGAACGTACAAACTCCGTACAGACAGCACCCGTAATCGGGATCAAACCCAGGTCTCTGGCGCTGTGAGCGCTGTAAGGCAACAACTCGGGTCGAGAGCCATCTTCACACTGATGTAGGGGTGGGAGGGGGGGGGGCAGGGAGAAGAAAGGAAGAGGTTACGACAGTGGGTTGTGGGAGAGCTGGGAAGGGGAGGGGAAGGAGGGAGAAAGCAAGGACTACCTGAAATTGGGGAAGTCAATGTTCATACCGCTCGGGGTGTAAACTGCCCAAGCGAAATATGAGGTGCTGCTCCTCCAGTTTGCGGTGGGACTCACTCTGGCCATGGAGGAGGCCCAGGACAGAAAGGTCTGATATTCATAATGGGAGGGGGAGTTGAAGTACTGAGCCACCGGGAGATCAGGTTGGTTAGTGCAAAGCGAGCAGAGGTGTCGGGCGAAGCGATCGCTGAGCCTACGCTTGGACTCACCGATTCATCATCCTACACATGATCCATATCCCTCTATACCCTTCACATTGTTGCCATTACCCATGAAGAGGTACACTATTGCAATGCATGTCCATATAAAAGCCTCCTAAACACTGCTATTAGAAACATAGAAACATAGAAAAATAGGTGCAGGAGTAGGCCATTCGAGCCTGCACCGCCATTCAATGTGATCATGGCTGATCATCCAACTCAGTATCCCGTACCTGCCTTCTCTCCATACCCCCTGATCCCTTTAGCCACAAGGGCCACATCTAACTCCCTCTTAAATATAGCCAATGAACTGGCCTCAACTACCTTCTGTGGCAGAGAATTCCACAGACTCACCACTCTCTGTGTAAAGAATGTTTTCCTCATCTCGGTCCTAAAGGAATTCTCCCTTATCCTTAGACTTTGACCCCTTGTTCTGGACTCCCCCAACATCGGGAACAATCTTCCAGCATGTCCAACCCCTTAAGAATTTTATAAGTTTCTATAAGATCCCCCCTCAATCTACTAAATTCCAGCGAGAAAAAGCCGAGTCTATCCAGTCTTTCCTCATATGAAAGTCCTGACATCCCAGGAATCAGTCTGGTGAATCTTCTCCATACCCCCTCTATGGCAAGAATGTCTTTCCTCAGATTTGGAGACCAAAACTGTACGCAATACTCCAGGTGCGGCCTCACCAAAACCCTGTACAACTGCAGTAGAACCTCCCTGCTCCTATACTCAAATCCTTTCGCTATGAATGCTAACATACCATTTGCTTTCTTCACTGCCTGCTGCACCTGCATGCCTACTTTCAATGACTGGTGTACCATGACACCCAGGTCTCGTTGCATCTCCCCTTTTTCCTTATCTGCCACCATTCAGATAATAGTCTACCCTCATGTTTTTGCCACCAAAGTGGATAACCTCACATTTATCCACATTGTATCTGCCACCACCAGGGAGAGGATGTTTCCACTAGTGGGAGAGTCTAGAACTAGAGGTCACAGCTTCAGAATTAAAGGACGTTCTTTTAGTAAGGAGATGAGGAGAAATTTCTCTAGTCAGAAGGTGGTGAATCTATGGAATCCTTTGCCACAGAAGGCTGTAGAGGCCAAGTCAGTGGACATTTTTAAGGCAGAGATAGATAAGATTCTTGTGTAAGAAACAACTGCAGATGCTGGATTAAATCGAAGGTAGACACAATCAGACTGAAGAAGGGTCTCGACCCGAAACGTCACCCGTTCCTTCTCTCCAGAGATGCTGCCTGTCCCGCTGAGTTACTCCAGCATTTTGTGTCTACCTTAGATAAGATTCTGCTCCACAATCCTTCGGCATAAATAACATTAGCATCGAGCCTGGACTCAGGAGCAGTCAATCTGGAATTAATGGATTGCTCTGAAACTTGTCTGGTTCACCGTTGCCTTTAAGGTTAGGAATTCTGCACTCCCTCCCCAGCCTGTAACTCTAGGCCCAACCATAGGTGGTAGAGATTCTGCCTCACCACGCCAGGGACCCCCGGTTCGATCCCGACCTCGGGTGCTGTCTGTGTGGAGTTTGCACGATCTCCTCGCGACCCCGTGGATTTCCTCTGGTTTCCTTCTACATCTCACAAGTGCCAGAGGATGCGGGGAGAAGGCAGTGGGGTGGTGAATCTGTGAAGTTCTTTGGAGGCCAAGTCAGTGGATATTTTTAGGGGCGAGATAGATAGATTCTTGATTAGTACGGGTGTCAGGGGATTATGGGGAGAAGGCAGGAGAATACTTTACTTCATACCTTATTTATTTATTGTCATCATAGTGGTGCATACAACAAAACTCAGGCCGACTGCATGAGCGGAGCTCAAATGTACAAGATAAAAAATAACAACAAAATAACAGCAAAAAAGTGGGAAAAATAAAAATAGTTCATACACTCACGTGCAAATACTGTGACACATACACACAGATTCACACACGCATACACATTATGCCTACGTATGCACCCTTAAGGGCCTGTCCCACTTTCAAGACCTAGTTTGCCCTTGACTCAAACGCGCAGCATGGCCGTCACAAGGTCGTAGGTAGGTCGTGATGCGAGTCGTAGGTACTCGTGGCATCAAGTAGGTCGGGGCGTTTTGCTAGCCCGATGAAAAATGTCCACGAGTAAAAAAGGTCGTGAATTAGGTCATGAAAGTGGGACAGGCCCTCTACCAGAACATAAGATATTGCACTCAGAAGATCATTAATAACAGCAAATAAGTGAGAAAAATAAAAATTGTTCATACACTCACGTGCAAATACTGTGACACATACACACAGATTCACACACACATACACATTATGCCTACGTATGCACCCATACCAGAATATAAAATATTGCACTCAGAAGGACATTGTCAGACTACAAGATATTTTACAGAATAGTATTATAAAAATAAATATTATAATTTAATATATCAGTATTGCACAAAGGTAGGTATTGTTCAAATAAATATTGACTATGGTGGGTGTGCATCAGTGGGGAGTTCAGTGTGGTGGTGGTCTTAGAAACTGTTTGTAGGTCTTGTGGTGTGAGCTTTGTGGACCTATGGATTTAAGAGAGAGTTGGAATGGATTTAAGAGAGAGTTAGATAGAGCTCTAGGGGCTAGTGGAGTCAAGGGATATGGGGAGAAGGCAGGCACGGGTTATTGATAGCGGACGATCAGCCATGATCACAATGAATGGCGGTGCTGGCTCGAAGGGCCGAATGGCCTCCTCCTGCACCTATTTTCTATGTTTCTATGACCTGAAGCGCTCTCCTAAGGGCAGAAAGGCAAACAAGTGATTGCAGGGTGAGATTGGTGCTTTAGGATGCAGGATGCCTTCCGCAGGCAACGGGAGCTGTAGATATATTCCAGGGCAGGTAGATGTGTGTTGGTGGTCTTCTGGGCTGCGTCGATGACTCTATGCGGGGCCTTCTTGTCAGCCACAGAATTGTTGCGAAGGAGAGATAGATCAGCCATGATTGAAGGTTGGAGTAGACTTGATGGGCCAAATGGCCTAATTCAACTCCTATCCCTTATGACCACTCATGGCAGCACACTCCAGGCACCCACCACCCACTGCACATCTCTGTTAAACTTTGTCCCTCTCATCTTAAACCTACGCCTTCCAACACTGGACAATAGGTGCAGGAGTAGGCCATTCGGCCCTTCGAGCCAGCACCGCCATCCAATGTGATCATGGCTGATCATCCCCAATCAGTACCCCATTCCTGCCTTATATCCCCATATCCCCTGACTCCACTATCTTTAAGAGCCCTATCTAGCTCTCTCTTGAAAGCATCCAGAGAACCTGCCTCCACCACCCTCTGAGGCAGAGAATTCCACAGACTCACCACTCTCTGTGAGAAAGAGTGTTTCCTCACCTCCGTTCTAAATGGCTTACTCCTTATTGTTAAACTGTGACCCCTGGTTCTGCACTCCCCCAACATCGGGAACATGTTTCCTGCCACTAGTGTGTCTAACCCTTTCAATCATATACTCTGGGAAAATAGTTCCAACAGTCCATGCCTCTCATAATTTTATATACTTCTATCATCTTCTCATCTTAATTGCTATATTTATTGGCTATATTTAAGAGGGAGTTAGATGTGGCCCTTGTGGCTAAGGAGATCAGGGGGTATGGAGAGAAGGCAGGTACGGGATACTGAGTTGGATGATCAGCCATGATCATATTGAATGGCGGTGCAGGCTCGAAGGGCCGAATGGCCTACTCCTGCACCTAATTTCTATGTTTCTATGTTTCTAATCTTCGGCGCTCCTGAGAAAAAGTTCATAACTGTTGTTTTGTTTAGACTTTGCATCGCTGTTGCTCTCTGAATTCTGTTCGCTCATCTCTTAAAGTAACCCTCCCCAATGTTGGATTTACGGACGGCTTGCAAAGAATTCTTAGTATATTTGTTTACTTGCAGTGAAAGGATATCTGATTCCCTCCGAGTCCAGTAGGATTCATTTAACTCAACGTTTTTAGCACAGGATGACTCCCATGGAATGGTACAACATTGTAACGTGTACTTGCGACAGTTTGGGAATGTAAAATGCGGCACTGGTGGCGCAGCGGTAGAGTTGCTGCCTCACAGCGCCAGAGACCCAGGTTCGATCCTGACTGTCCGGAGTTTGGACGTTCTCCCCGTGACCTGCGTGGGTTGTCTCCGGGAGCTCTGGTTTCCTCCCACACTCCAAAGACATGCAGGTTTGTAGGCTAATTAGAATAGAATAGAATAGAATGCCTCTCAGTGGCTTTGGTAAAATTGTGAATTATCCCTCGTGTGTGTAGGATAGCGTAAGTGTGCGGGGATCGTTGGTCGGCGTGGAAAAGATTGAGGAGCACAGTCACTTTGGCAGCATCACCATCTTTCACGACTGAAGGCAGCCACAGTATTCACTACACTCTGGTGTCATAGAAACATAGAAACATAGAAAATAGGTGCAGGAGGAGGCCATTCTGCCCTTCGAGCCAGCACCGCCATTCATTGTGATCATGGCTGATCGTCCCCAATCAATAACCCGTGCCTGCCTTCTCCCCATATCCCTTGACTCCACTAGCCCCTAGAGCTCTATCTAACTCCCTCTTAAATCCATCCAGTGACTTGGCCTCCACTGCCCTCTGTGGCAGGGAATTCCACAAATTCACAACTCTCTGGGTGAAAAAGTTTTTTCTCACCTCAGTCTTAAATGACCTCCCCTTTATTCTAAGACTGTGTCCCCTGGTTCTGGACTCGCCCAACATTGGGAACATTTTTCCTGCATCTAGCTTGTCCAGTCCTTTTATAATTTTATATGTTTCTATAAGATTGCTCCTCATCCTTCTAAACTCCAGTGAGTACAAACCCAGTCTTTTCAATCTTTCCTCATATGACAGTCCCGCCATCCCAGGGTTCAATCTCGTGAACCTACGCTGCACTGCCTCAATCACAAGAATGTCCTGCCTCAAATTAGGCGACCAAAACTGTACACAAACTGTGTCCATCAAGGCTCCCATTAATACCCGTGTCCTTTTCTCCACAGGATATGTTTCCGCTGCATCAACGTACAGGCCAACTACACCACAAAAGGAGCATTACCCTGGCGTTGGCCACGTTGAGGAAGAACACTCCGCCCCAGCGGGGGGTAACCGGAGCTCCCGGAGAAAACCCACGCGGGTCACGGGTAGAATGTGCAAACTCCACCCCCGTGGTCAGGATGGAACCCGGGTCTCTGGCAGCGTGAGGCAGCAACTCCACCGCTGCGCCACCGTTGGCCATCTACAACAGTCGAGGACATCTGGGGCAGCACAGAGCTGCTGCCTCACAGAGCCAGAGAGCCAGGTTCAATCCCGACCTCTGGTGCTGTCTGTGTGGAGTTTGCACATCCGGGAGCGCCAGTTTCATCCCATGTCCCAAAGACGTGCAGGTCTGTAGGTTAATTGGCCTGCTGCAGTACGCAGGGAGTGAATGAGAACGGTTCAACCCTGACCTGAGTTTAGTTCAGTTTAGTTTATTGTCACGTGTACCGAGGTACAGTGAAAACATTTTTTGTTGCGAGCTAACCAGTCAGCGGAAAGACAATACATGATTACAACCAAGCCGAAGATAGACACAAAGTGCTGGAGTAACTCAGCGGGGCAGGCAGCATCTCTGGAGAGAAGGAATGGGTGGCGTTTCAGGTCGAGACCCTTCTTCAGACAGAGTCAGGGGTGAGGGAGATACAGAGATAAGGAAGTGTAAGGTGTGAAAATGAGGCAAAGGGGATGGAGAGCAAGGACTGTGTCGTGTAGATCATTGTTAGCTCGGAGAAGGTAACAACAAAGCAGAAGGTAACAATGAAGAAGGGTCTCGAGCCGACCCGTCACGCCGAGAATCGAAAGGCATGCTGATCCTGAGAAGTGTCAACAAGTAATTGGTGATACATGGCATGTTGCCACATTGCGGCACCAATAATACGTTCTGCCTTTAGAGGTGTCGGCTGCACTTGCTGTGATCAGTGAGGACTCATGAATAATGGAGGATGCAGAGCGGCTTCACATTACCAGCAACCAGGAACTCTTTCATCTGTCAGCACCGATTCAGTGAATAGTTCCATGCTAATTATATACATTTCAAGATTATAATGTATTAAATTGCGTGTCCTGTTCAACCACTGATGAAGGCATTATGTTACATCTCAATCTCACAGGGCAAGCACACAAACATCAGCATGTACACCCTTCACATTGTACACCCATGTACACCCATTCAGCATGTACATTCAGCTTCAATCCCGCCCATCATAAACCCTGCATGTGCAGGGAGGAACTGCAGATGCTGGTTTAAACCGCAGGTAGACACAAAATGCTGGAGTAACTCAGCGGGACAGGCAGCATCTCTGGAGAGATGGAATGGGTGATGTTTCAGCTCAAGACCCTTCTTCAGACCGGATCATCTTGCAACCCCAGAATGGGGGGCGCATCACAGCACGGTTTGGGAACAGCTCCATCCTAGACCGCATGAAATTGCAGAGAATTGTGGACGCAGCCCAGACCATCACACAAACCAACCTCCCTTCCATTGACTCCATCTACACCTCACGCTGCCTCGGCAAGGCCAGCAGCATCATCAAGGACGAGTCGCACCCCGGTCACCCCCTCTTCTCCCCTCTCCCATCAGGCAAGAGGTACAGAAGTGTGAAAACGCACACCTCCAGATTCAGGGACAGTTTCTTCCCAGCTGTTATCAGGCGACTGAACCATCCTATCACCAACTAGAGAGCGGTCCTGAGCTACGATCTACCTCATTGGAGATCCTCAGTACATCTTGGACTTTACTGGCTTTATCTTGCACTAAACCTTATTCATGTTATTCCTTTTATCATGTATCTTTATACTGTGGATGGCTCGATTGTAATCATGTGTTGTCGTTTAAGGTGAGAGGGGAAAGACTTAATGGGAACCTTTGGGGCAACTGTTACTCACAGAGGGTGGTGGGTGTATGGGACAAGCTGCCGGAGGAGGTAGTTGAGCCAGCTAGGAAAGAAAATATTTTAAAGGCATTTGGACGGGTTAGGTCACGTATAAGATAGGTTTAGAAGGATATGGGCCAAATACAGGCAGGTGGGACCAGCAGAGATGGGCATCTTTGTCTGCATGGGCAAGTTGGACCAAAGCTTATGTGCTGAATGACTCCATATCCTTGTAATTAAGTTGAGTTTGGGTTTAGTTTATTCAAGTTCAAGTTCGAGTTTGCGATTATTGTCACTTGACCAGCAAACTACCTTTGATCAGACTTAGATAGACAGATAGACAGAAAATGCTGGAGTAACTCAACGGGACTCGCAGCATCTTTGAAGAGAAGGAATGGGTGATGTTTCGGGACGAGACCCTTCAGACTGATGTCAGGGGAGAGGGAGATACATCAATAAGGAAGTGTAAGGTGTGAAAACAGTGAAATTTGATTTGCCATACTAAGTGAAAAGCAACGATACCATTTAACACAATTTAATATCCACTGCAATGGAATCCACATTCCTCACTGTGATGGAAGGCAATAAAGTTCAGTCATCTTCCTCCTTTGTTCACCCCTGGTGGTCGGGCCTTTTGAACCCTCCGCAGTCGCCGCTGCCGACGGTGCGATGTCCGAAGCCCTCGCGTCGGGATGATGGAAACTCCGTCGTTGGGACAGATCGGAACACTCCGTGGCATGGAGCTCCCGAGTCGGCCTCTTCTTACCGGAGACCGCGGGCTTTATGGTGTTGAAGTCCACAGGCCTCGCGGTCGGAGCGCTTTCGCTGGCGATCCTCGGCAAAGGATCGCCCGCTCGGTGATGGTAAGTCCGTGTCGCGCCCGCGGCTTGAAGCTCCGGGCCGGTCCCCTGGAAAAGACGCACCGCTCCACTTTCTTAGGCCGCAGGAGGGGACGGAGATGCGACATGAAAATAAATCGCATCTCCGTCGAGGTAAGTGGGTGAAAATTAGGTAAGTTTATTGTCACATGTACAGTGAAAACCCTTGTTGCGTGCTATCCAGTCTGTGCAATACATGATTAC
Organism: Raja brachyura; assembly: GCA_963514005.1. The sequence continues at coordinate 8,636,850 of OY740818.1, forward strand.
AATCGGGCCGTCCACAGTATATAGATACATGATAAAGGGGGTTACATGAATAAGCCAGAAACTCCATCCTCTGCTCTCCGATGGAATTCACCAACATTCTCTCCCACCGCTCCCCCTCCATGATTCCTCCTGCTCTCCTATTTTCACACCTCACACTTCCTTATCTATGTATGTCCCTCTCCCCTGACATCAGTCTGCAGGGTCTCGTCCCGAAACGTCACCCATTCCTTCTCTTCAGAGATGCTGCCGGTCCCGCTGAGTTACGCCAGCATTTTGTGTCTATCTGTCTAACTAAGTCTGATCAAAGGTAGTTCGAGGCTCCCCAATGAAATACATAGTAAAGGGCCTGTACCACTTACGCGACCTTGGCTCGCAAATTACGCAACCTCGTGATCGCTTGAGGCGTACAGGCACCGTATGTTCGTCTTGACGGCGTACGCCTAGCGGGTGGCGTTGCGCGATGACGTGAGACGCCCAAATTCAGTTGGCCCGCCTCCTGCCCAGCTGATTGGTAAGTATGACGCAAATGATGTCACGCGCGTACTTAGCGCGAACATCGCGTGAACTCCGCTTCCGTTTACCAGCTATTTACAATATATATTAATGATTTGGATGAGGGAATTCAATGCAACATCTCAAAATTTGCAGATGACACCAAGCTGGGGGGTATAGTTAGGTGTGAGGAGGATGCTTGGAGGCTGCAGGGTGATTTGGATAGGCTGAGTGAATGGGCAGATGCATGGCAGATGCAGTATAATGTGGATAAATGTGAGGTTATCCACTTTGGTGGCAAAAACATGAGGGTAGACTATTATCTGAATGGTGGCAGATTAGGAAAAGGGGAGATGCAACGAGACCTGGGTGTCATGGTACACCAGTCATTGAAAGTAGGCATGCAGATGCAGCAGGCAGTGAAGAAAGCAAATGGTATGTTAGCATTCATAGCGAAAGGATTTGAGTATAGGAGCAGGGAGGTTCTACTGCAGTTGTACAGGGTTTTGGTGAGGCCACACCTGGAGTATTGCGTACAGTTCTGGTCTCCAAATCTGAGGAAAGACATTCTTGCCATAGAGGGGGTACAGAGAAGATTCTCCAGACTGATTCCTGGGATGTCAGGACTTTCATATGAGGAAAGACTGGATAGACTCGGCTTGTACTCGCTGGAATTTAGAAGATTGAGGGGGGATCTTATAGAAACTTACAACATTCTTAAGGGGTTGAACAAGCTAGATACTGGAAGATTGTTCCCAATGTTGGGGAAGTCCAGAACAAGGGGTCACAGTCTAAGGATAAGGGGGAATTCCTTTAGGACTGAGATGAGGAAAACATTCTTTACACAGAGAGTGGTGAGTCTCTGGAATTCTCTGCCACAGAAGGTAGTTGAGGCCAGTTCATTGGCTATATTTAAGAGGGCATTAGATGTGACACTTGTGGCTAAAGGGATCAGAGGGTATGGAGAGAAGGCAGGTACGGGATACTGAGTTGGATGATCAGTCATGATCACATTGAATGGCGGTGCAGGCTCAAAGGGCCGAATGGCCTACTCCTGCACCTATTTTTCTATGTTTCTATGTCTATGTTTGGTCTTGCCAAACGCATGCAATCGCATGCAAGTGGGACAGGCCCTTAAGGAATGAGGTTTCTCCCCTCTGAGCCATAGCTGATACTGTGAACTATGTGTCAGAATTTGACGTGATTCTCAGTCCAGAATGGCTGTGAGCATAACACTGACAGCTGGCAATGGGCACTGTTCATTCCTGGCATCACTCGGCAAATATTGGACGTGCTAGCACTAAATCAGGAGTGTTTACTTTGAAGAATCCGTTCAGAGCTGTACAGGGCGTACATTTCAATGGGAAGAAAGTGAGGGTGATTGGGTTGGATCTATCTACGATCTGTCACAGACACAATGGGTCAAATGGTCTTCCTTTGTGCTTCAGTCTCACTGGCAACTATTTTTGACAGGGCAATGAATTTCACACTGCGATATTCCAACGTGGACAAACGCAGACTTTCCAAAGTGTGGTGCCAACCATTCGCACATCCCACCAGCAATATCAGATTAGAAACATAGAAAAGAGGAGCAGGAGTAGACCATTCGGACCTTCAAGCCAGCACCGCCATTCAGTATGATCATGGCTGATCATCCTAAATCAGTACCCCGATCCTGCTTACTCTACATATGCCTTGATTCCGTTAGCCCTAAGAGCTACATCTAACTCTCTCTTGGAAACATCCAGTGAATTGGCCTCCACTGCCTTGTGTGGCAGAGAATTCCACAGATTCACAACTCTCTGGATGAAAAAGTTTTTACTCATCTCAGTCCTAAATGGCCTACCCCTTATTCTTAAACTGTGACTGCTGGTCCTGGACTCCCCCAGCATCTAGCCTGTCCAATCCCTTAAGAATTGTATATGTTTCTATAAGATCCTCTTCATCCTAAATTCCAGTGAATACAAACCCAGTCGGTCCATTCTTTCACCAAATGTCAGTCCCGCCATCCTGGGAATTTAGCTGGTAAACCTACGCTGCACTCCCTCAATAGCAAGAATGCCCTTCCTCAAATTAGGAGAGCAAAACTGCACACAATACTCCAGGTGATATCTCACCAGGGCCCTGTACAACTGCAGTAGGACCTCATTGCTCCTATACTCAAATCCTCTTGCTATGGAGGCCAATATGCCATTTGCTTTCTTTACTGCCTGCTGAACGTGCATGCTTCCTTTCAGTTTGAGACTTATTATGTGTTGGAAGAAACTGCAGATGCTGGTTTGCACCAAATATAGACACAAAATGCTGGAGTAATTCAGCGGGACAGGCAGCATCTCTGGTGAGAAGAAATGGGTGACGTTTCGGGTCGAGACTTTTCTTCAGACTTATTGCAGCGATCAGCCAAATAGGTTCAGCTTCATTATTGTCACGTGTACCGAGGTACAGTGAAAAGCTTTGGTTCGCATGCTATCCAAACAGAACAGTTAATATTATACATAAATACAATCAAGCCAAACCTATGCACACAGCGGGGGAGATACAGAGTGCAGAATATTGTCCTCAGCATTGTAGCGCACCAGTTTCACGAACAATATCTAATGTCTACAATGGGTGGCAGTAAATCAAACAGTACCCTAGCTTATGGAAGGACCATTCAGAAACCTGGTAGCAGAGTGCTAAAAGCTGTTCCTGAGTCTGGTAGTGCGCGCTTTCAAGCTTCTGTATCTTCTGCTAGGTGGGAGCAGGGAGAAGGATTGGGAATGTTGGTACAAGTCTTGGTGATGTTGGCTGTTTAGTTTATTGCCTTGTCTTGAGCGTGGTCTGTGTGCTGGACTGGGCTGCATCTACACGAGGAACAATTTGCAATTATACCAAGCCAACTAAGGGCCTGTCCCACTTACGCGACCTTGGCTCGCAAATTACGTGACCTCGTGGTCGCTTGAGGCGTACAGGCACTTTAAGGCCGCACGGGGCCGGTCCCACTTAGAAGCACGAAGTTGTGCGGGGCTGGTCCCGAAATTCTGGCAGTGGCCAAATTCTTCATGCACCAACGACCTGTCGGCACGCAGGCACATTGTGGCCGTACGCAGCGTCTGGACGTCGTACGCAGCATCTTGACGGCGTACGCCTAGCGCGTGGCGTTGCGTGATGATGTCACCGCCTCGCGTGGCGTTGCGTGATGATGTCACCGCCCCGCGTGGCGTTGCGTGATGATGTCACCGCCCAACGCCGTGCGACGCCCAAATTCAGTCGACCCGCCTCCTGACCAGCTGATTGGTCATCGTGACACAAATGACGTCACGCACGAACTTAGCACGAACTTCGCGTGAACTCCGCTTCCGTTTGGTTGCGCCAAACGCACGCAATCGCATGCAAGTGGGACAGGCCCTTTAATCTACTACCCTGTGCGTCTCTGTAGTGTGGAAGGAAACCAGAGATCCCGGAGAAAACCCGCACAGGTCACGGGGAAGAACGTACAGACAGCAACCATAGTCAGGATCGAACCCAGGTCTCTGGCGCTGTGAGGCAGCATTTCTACCGCTCTCTGCGACTCTAGAACTCTCTGCAATTTCTTGCCGCCTTGGGCAGAGCTGTTCCCAAACCACGCTGCGATGCATCCCAACAGCATGCTTCCCATGGTGATCTGTAACTTACTGAGGGGAGGATCTCGTTTGACAAGTTGCGTACAGGGTGAACTCAAAACGTACGGTAAATACAACCAGAAGTTTCATGTCAGAATCATATTGAAAACATCTGCTTAACCGTTGGCAGTTCCAAGGAGTTTCTAAGAGACAGAAAGGGCCCTTTTAGTGATTGACACATTATTTCACAAGGCATCTGCAGCAGTAAGGTAGGACACATCTACTAAGGCTAGGAGACACTTATACATTATAACTGCCTCACAGTTTTTTCACTTTTAGTTTTAGTGATACAGCGTGGGGTTTTGGTCCTTTGGCCCATCTAGTCCATGCCGACTAACGATCACCCCATACACTAGTTCTATCCAACACATTAGGTACAATGTACAGAAGCCAATTAACCTACAAACCTAGCACGTGTTTGGAGTGTGGGAGGAAACCCGAGCGCCCAGAGCCAGGATCGAACCCGGGTCTCCGGCGCTGTGAGGCAGCAAGTCCACCGCTGCGCCACCGTGCCGCCCTGGTGTTCATGCCGTGCTCCTCAACGGTTCAGCGGTTCCTCATTGTCACGTTTGCGCGGCACAGTGAAATTCTTTTGCACAACCGTCACGGGTGGCGCGGTGGCGCAGCGGCAGAGTTGCTGCCTTACAGCGCCAGAGGCCCGGGTTCAACACTGACTACGTGTGCCGTCTATACGGAGTTTGTACCTCCTCCCCGTATCCCGCCTGGGTTTTCTCCGGAATCTCCGGTTTCCTCCCACATTGGGATGGGACTGGACTTTTCTTCCTTCTCCCACAGTGGGAACCATTGTGGGGGGATGTTTTTATGTTTCTTGTTAAATTCTTTAATGTTGTGTCCTATCTTTATTCGTGTGCTGCATTGGCGAGCCAAATTTCACTGCACCATTTGGTGTACGTGATAATAAATGCCCTTTGTCCTTTGTACATTACAAAGACGTGCAGGCTTGTAGGTTAATAGGCTTGGTCTAATTGTAAATCGTCCCGAGCGCGTGTAAGATAGCATAAATGTGCAAGGATCGCTGGTCGGCATGGACCCGGTGGGCCGAAGGGCCTGTTTCCACCCTGTACTAAACAAAAAACTAAATGCACACTTGCTACATTTTGTTCTCCTTTGCATCTCTGTAGGAGCATGTTGCTGGGACTCAAGATAGAGGGAGAAAGAAAGCAGACAGACGTAAGGACCTGCGTTGAGCTACTAATGTCCGCAGTGAGCACAAGGTCTTTCTCTTCCACTCAGTCGCGGCCCCTGCTGTTGGAGGAGCTCTTACCCATCTTTCAGCATCCCTCCGTGGGGAGGATGTTTTACCGACCGTAAATACTGGCGTGTGGAAGCAGGAACTGCAGATGCTGGTTTAAACCGAAGATTGACACCAAAGGTAACTCAGCGGGACAGGCAGCATCTATGGAGAGAAGGAATGGGTGACGTTTCTGGGTCGAGACCCTTCTTCAGACTGTGAGCCTGAGTTGAACTGGTAGCAGGACTGCGATCGCCCGCTGGCTCACTTGGGTCTCCTGCAGAGAAATTTCTATTAATGTAACTGAAACACAATCCAGGGAGCTGACGGATATCGGATTCAGATGTGTTTATTGTTACACACACTGACGGGCCTGAAGGCAGGAAGGAGGTTTAGAGGGATACGGGCCAAATGAAGGCAATTGGAACTAGTGTCGATGGGACATGTTGGCAGGCATAGGCAAGTTGGGCTGAAGGGCCTGTTTCCACACTGTACGTGATTCTATGGCTCTAGGAGACAGGGAACTGACATAGCACTAGACAATAAAGATAGACGCAAAATGCTGGAGTAACTCAGCGGGACAGGCAGCATCCCTGGAGAGAAGGAATGGGTAACCTTTCAGGTCGAGACCCTTCTTCAGACTGCCAGGACAATAGCCACTCCCTCATGTTCAGCAAGATGAAGGAGATAGTTATTGACATCAGGATGCATGGTGGAGTACCGCTGACTCCATCTACACCACATGCTGCCTCGGGGAAGTAGCCAACATAATCATAGCGTGTCGGAAAGAACTGCAGATGCTGGTTTACGCCACAGATAGACCCTGCTCCTGTCCAGCAGAAAGTACAGAAACTTATCAGGCAATAAATATAGCTAGCGTGAAATAAGAGGATGGTGCAAGATTGTAGTACAAACAGAATCAGTACAAAACTATATTAAAGTACAATACAGTTAATGAATGAGGTAGAGTTAAGTGTTAAAGTACCCCGCAGCACTTCCGGGAAAAGGGAAGTTATTGGTTCAGGAAGTGCGGACAGAATTCTTCCTAAGGCTGAATGTCCGGGCTTTCTGGCTAAGGTCATCAGTGACAGGAGCAGAATTAGGCCATTCGGCCCATCAAGTGTGCTCCGCCATTCAATCATGGCTGATCTATCTCTCCCTCCTAACCCCATTCTCCCGCCTTCTCCCCATAACCCCTGACACCCGTACTAATCAAGAATCTGTCTATCTGCCTTAAAAATATCCATTGACTCAGCCTCCACAACCATCTGTGGCAAAGAATTCCACAGATTCACCACCCTCTGACTAAATAAATTCTGCCTCATCTCCTTCCTCAAGGAACGTCCTTGAATTCTGAGGCTATGGTCCTGGACTCTCTCACAAGTGGAAACATGCTCTCCACATCCACTCGGTCCAAGCCTCTCACTATTCGGTAAGTGTATCCTGTATCTTGTAACTTCCTGTATCTTCTCCCAGGTGATAGAGTGTGGAAACAGGCCCTTCGGCCCAACTTGTCCCAGCTACACTAGTCCCACCTGCCAGCATTTGGTCCATATCCCATTCCTGTCCATGTTTATTGTCTAAGTGCTTCATGAATGTCAGGATAGTCCCTGCCTTAACTGCCTCCTCCGGCAGCTTGTTCCATACACCAACCACCCTTTGTGTGAAAAAGTTGCCCCTCAGATTCCTATTAAATATTTTCCCCTTCATTTTAAACCTATGTCCCCGGTCCTCGATTCACCTACTCTGGGCAAGGGACTCTGTGCATCGACCCAATCGATTCCTCTCATGCTTTTATACACCTCGATAAGATCTCCCCTCGCCCTCTCGCACTCCAAGGAGTATTGAAAGGAATATTGAAACATATAAGATTGTTAAGGGTTTGGACACACTAGATGCAGGAAACATGTTCCCGATGTTGGGGGAGTCCAGAACCAGGGCCACAGTTTAAGAATAAGGGGTAAGCCATTTAGAATGGAGACGAGGAAACACTTTTTCTCACAGAGAGTGGTGAGTCTGTGGAATTCTCTGCCTCAGAGGGCGGTGGAGGCAGGTTCTCTGGATACTTTCAAGAGAGAGCTAGATAGGATTCTTAAAGATAGCAGAGTCAGGGGATATGGGGAGAAGGCAGGAACGGGGTACTGATTGGCGATGATCAGCCATGATCGCATTGAATGGCAGTGCTGGCTCGAAGGGCTGAATGCACCTATTGTCTATTGGAGTCCCAGCCTACTCAACCTCTGCCTATAGCTCAGACGCTCTAGTCCTGGCAACATCCTCGTAAGGTGGAAGAGAGGTGAAGGAATGGCCAGGGCAGTGGGCATCCGTGCCCGCACCTCCAGCCTTCCTGTTGCAACACACCGTGACGATGGACTGGCTGGGAGGAAGTGACGTGGCCGTGATGGACTGGGTGTTGAAGAAGGAACTGCAGATGCTGGAAAATCGAGGATACACAAAATGCTGGAGAAACTCAGCGGGTGCAGCAGCATCTAAGGAGCGAAGGAGATAGGCAACGTTTCGGGCCGAAACCCTTCTTCAGATTGATGGGAGGTGGGGGGGGGGGGGGGGGAGCGGGGAGAACTGGGCTGTGTCCACTGCAGCTTCAGGTAGACAAGAGCAGAGTGGTTGCCAGACCAGGCTGAGATGCATCCCGTCAGAATACTTTATATAGTCCATCTGTAGAGATTTGAGAAGATGCTTGTGGACATACCCCACCTTCTCAAATGATACGATACGATACGACAGAACTTTATTTATCTCGGGAGGGAAATTGTTCTGCCAACAGTCAAGAAATAAAACATGAAACGTGAAATTAAAGTGACGAGTGGAAAGGATTGGGGATGTGCATCGATTGGTGGGGGGGGGGGGGGGGAGGGGGAGTCAGTCTCAGGCTACCCCACGACAGAAGGGGGAGGAGTTGTACAGTTTGATAGCCACAGGGAAGAAGGATCTCCTGTGGCGTTCTGTGCTGCATCTTGGTGGAACCAGTCTGTTGCTGAAGGTGCTCCTCAGGTTGACCAGTGCGTCATGGAGGGGGTGAGCTGTATTGTCCAGGATGCTCCGCAGTTTGAGGAGCATCCTCCCCTCCAAGACCAACCTCCCATGAATCCGACTCCAACTCTGCCTCCATGACGGAGCCGGCCTTCCTGTTGAGTTTGTTCATCCTGTTGGCGTCCGCAGCCTTCGCCCCGCTGCCCCGGCACACGGCAGCGAAGAAGATGGCGCTGGCTACCACCGATTGGTAGAACATCTGCAGCATCTCACTGCAGATGTTGAAGGAGCGGAGCCTTCTGAAAAAGTACAGCCGGCTCTGTCCCTTCTTGTACAGGGCCTCAGCGTTCCTGGACCAGTCTAGTTTACTGTCCAGGGAAACTCCAAGGTACTTGTACTCCTTGGTAAACGCCTAAGAAAGCAATCCTAAAGGGCCTGTCCCACTTGGCACGCACATTACGCGTCCTCCTGGTCGCGTTGAGCCGCGACAGTCTCGCGAAGGTCGCGCGCGATTACATGCGTACGCACAGCCGTCTGGAGCGCGTGACATCATTTGAAGCTGGAGTAACTCAGCGGGACCGGCAGCATCTCTGGAGAGAAGCAATGGGTGACGTTTCGTGTCGAGACTCTTCTTCAGTCTGAAAAGAAGGGTCTTGACCCGAAATGTCACCCATTGCTTCTCTCCAGAGATGCTGCCAGTTCCGCTGAGTTACTCCTGCATTTTGTGTCTATCTTCAATTTTCTTGGCCCCGCTCTGGGAATAGAAATGGGGGCGGATCTGGACCGCAACGGCCGTGAGCCCTAGGCTGAGCTCGGCGATCGTTTGCCTGCTTCTGCTGCTGTTGGAGGCGAGACGTTGCGTCGCGCCAGGGTCTTGTCCCACTTTGGCCGTCGGTCGCAAAGGTTTTTTTCCGCTACAAAGTTTCGGAGTCCCCCGCAATGTCACGCACGACTGCATACCCCTTTCTCAGTGGGACCGGCCCCGCGCAGCCATACGATGCCCGTACGCCTCAACGCGACCACGAGATCGCGTAATTTGCGTGCCAAGGACACGTAAGTGGGACAGGCCCTTAATGCATCAACACAAAGGGATAACGTTAGGGCGCTAATGTTATGTTATGTTATGACTGTTATATCATGGCTGGTTCAGAAATTTAATCTGTTGGCCGTCACTATAGCACCTCATTGCTATAGTGTCCCAAGATACAATGAAAAGCTTTTCGTTGCGTGCTAACCAGTCAGCAGAAAGACAATACATGATTACAATCGAGCCGTCCACAGTGTATAGATTCATGATTAAGGGAATGACATCTATTGCAAAGTAATGTCCATAAAGTCCAATTAAAGGTAGTCCGTTGGATCTCCAATGAGGTAGATAGTAGCTCTGGACTGCCCTCTAGTTGTTGGTAGGATGGTTCAGTTGCCTGATAACAGGTGGGAAGAAACTGTCCCTGGAATCTGGAGGTGTGCGGTTTCACACTTGTCTTCTGGAATTTAGAGGGATGAGAGGGTATCTTATAGAAATATATTAAGTTCTTAAGGGATCGAACAGCCTAGATGCAGGAAAAAAAATCCCCATGTTGGGGGAGTCCAGAACCAGGGGTCACAGTTTAAGAATAAGGGGTCGACCATTTTGGACTGAGATGAGGAAAAACATTTTCACCCAGTGAGTTGTGAATCTGTGGAATTCTCTGCCACAGAAGGCAGTGGAGGTCAACTCACTGGATGCTTTCAAGAGAGAGTTGGATGTAGCTCCCAGGGCTAACGGAATCAAGGGATATGAGGGAAAAGCAGGAATGGAGTACTGATTTTTGATGATCATATTGAATGGCAGTACTGGCTCGATGGGCCGAATGGCCTACTTTGCACCTATTTCGGTGTTTCTAAGACAGGAGAGGAGAGGGGAGGTTCTACTTCAGTTGTATAGGGTCTTGGTGAGACCACACCTGGAGTATTGCGTGCAGCTCTGGTCTCCAAATCTGAGGAAGGACATTATTGCCATAGAGGGAGTGCAGAGAAGGTTCACCAGACTGATTCCTGGGATGTCAGGACTGTCTTATGAACAAAAGAAAGGGTCCGGAAGAAAGGGTCCGACTCGAAACGCCACCCTTTCGTTCTCTCCAGAGATGCTGCCTGACCTGCTGAGTTACTCCAGCATTTTGTGTCTATCTATGACCAATACTAACTTTGTTTTTTTGCACGAGATTCCAGCGCTTGCAGTTCCTGGTTATGTGTATCCTGTACCTTGTACCTTGTATCTTCTCCCAGAAATGTGATAGGGTGGTAGAGTCACAGGGTGAGAGAGCGTGGAAACAGGCCCTTCGGCCCAACTTACCCAAGTTAATAAACGCAACTTTTGCTCAGTTAACCCCAGGATGGGCGAGCGGTCTAAGTCGTGGTGTTCATGTCCCGGGGTCCCGTGGAGACGTCGGTTCGAATCCCATGCCAGAGAATGAGATATATTTTGGCCATCCAGTGTTCAGGGGAGCGGGGGGAGCAGAGGATGGTTTGCCCCTGAGCCAGGCCAAGCTGGCCATTTGTGGGACACGCCGGCAGGCAGAAGAGGGTCCCGCCCCGAGCTGACTGCCTGACCCTTTTCCAGGGTTTACTACGTCCGTGCCCAGGTGGCCCTTGAGAAAGAGCGTGGGATGCCCACGGGCACCAGTGGTGATTCCGGGACTGCTGGACACCGCGGGGCGGGGGGGGGGGGGGGGGGGCGGGGTTTAATGCATCCTAGACCAGGACTATAATGCAGGCATTTAATTTAGTTTAGAGACACAGTACGGAAAGAGGCCCTTCGGCCCGCCAAGTCCGCACCAAGCCAATTAACCTACAAACATGTACGCCTTTGGAGTGTGGGAGGAAACTGAAGATCTCGAAGAAAACCCACACAGGAGAACGGGGAGAACGTACAAACTCCGTACATGTAAATAGCTCATTCTAAGCTTCCCCCCAGACTAGTTTCAGTCAATAAAATACTTAAGACAATTCAATACTTTATTCAGTCAATAAAGTCAAGCACTTGCGAATCTACATTTTTTTTAGAAAACACAATAACAGTTCCCCTCTACTATACCTAACCACCGCGGGTTCGACCCTTGTATCTGCTTGTCCAAGCCCTCCTAGCCTCGCGCAAGCAGAGACACTCCAAAAGGTCACGCAGTCCCAAGCGTTCTTCCAGAAGGTCGACACAGGACCTCATGGGAGCTACCTTCTATAGGTCCCCGAACCTTGAGGGGCCGAACCATATAGGGGTGGTCTCTATACAGTCCAATAACAGAAATCGGTTAACACAGTACATGATAGACATTTCCCTAACCCAATAATACAGTAACAAATACATTGTATTCAAAAGGAGCTTCCGGAAGGAAGCAAACAAAGCAACATTAGCCCAGATATTCAAGAAACCCAGACAAGGCTCAAAACTTAACTCAATCAAAGTAAAGCTTTGCAACATTATATTCAATGTGTATGTCTGGTTTGCATTCACCCAATCCGTTTCATGCAATTTACATTTAATTGGAAGAATCTGCAGATATCCCATTCTTACCCTGCAACTCTTATCTGGGCTCCATTGGCACCATTCTGCAGCTTGTCCCATTTCTGCAGAAGGCACATTTAAATTGACCAAATGGCTAGCAGCACAGAAGCCTTTACTCAATTTTAGCGTCCTGGCATCTCCAATTTGGCCAGAATTAACATACAGACAGCACCCGAGGTCAAGATCGAACCCGGTCTCTGGCGCTGTGAGGCAGCAACTCTACCGCTGCCGCCGCTATTGAGTATTTAGTATTAAAACTGTTTGGTGACATTTGTAATATGGTGGTGGGTGCGTTGGTATTGTTTGTATTGTAAATATTATTATTGGATATAGTTGAATACATTTTGTTATGATTTTTTTAAAAGAAGCACATTTGGCCACAAGAAAACATAAAGATGAGGGAGAATATTTTCATCAATTCAGCCGTGTTCTAAATCAACTCTTCATAGATTTCCAGAGACATTTCTGTGGGCAAATATAGGCCAGGATACATAAGGCAGCAAACCAAGAACGCCACAGGAATATAGGGGACGTGGATTAAATTATTATACAATCAGACACTTCTTTCTGGCTGAACCTGATCAATGCTTCAAACCTGGTTATGGAATTAATGCAGAAATCGTTTCATCATTTCAACAAGTAGAAACAAGGATCTGCAGATGCTGGTTTATCGCGCAGATAGACACAAATTGCCAGAGTAACTCAGCGGGTCAGGCAGCATCTCTGGAAAAAAGGAATCTGTGGCGTTTCGGGTTGGAACCATTCTTCAGACTGAAGAAAGGGTCCCGAACCCAAAAACATCACCTGTTCCTTTTCTCCAGAGATGTTGCCTGACCCACTGAGTTACTCCGGCATTTTGTGTCTATCTAAATGCAGAAGCCTTTTTACCAAGGAAAGACACAAAATACTGCAATAACTCAATGGGTTCAGAAGTTCACACAAGTTTGTAGGAGTAGAATTAGGCCATTCGGCCCATCGAGTCTACTCTGCCATTCAATCATGGCTGATCTCTTTCTCTGCATGCCTTCTCCCCATAACCCTTAACACCCGTTCTAATCAAGAATTTGGCTATCTCTGCTTTCCAAAATATCCACTGACTTGGCCTCCACAGCCCTCTGTAGCAATGAGTACCACAGAATCACCACCCTCTGACTAGAGAAGTCCCTCCTCAGCTCCTTCTAAAAGAGCGCCCTTTAATTCTGAGGCTATGACCTGTGAAGAAGGGCTCTGTACCTGAAACGTTACCTGTCCATCTTCTCCAGAGATGCTGCCTGACCCGCTGAGCTACTCCAGCACTCTGTGTCCTTGTTTCAACACGGCGCGTAGAGTGGAATACTGTCGTTCCTTCTCTTCTCACCCACTTACTCCTGGGGAATATCATGCCTTTCTGATACGTGTTCCCTGCCTCTTACCCCATGGCCAGCTGCCTCCCCACAACTGAGAATGGGTTAGGAGGCATGGATAGATCAGCCATGATTGAAGGCGGAGTAGACTTGATGGGCCGAATGGACTAATTCTGCTCCTATCACTTATGACCATATGAGCCTGAAAGCCCAGACGTTCAGACTCAGCAAGAATTTTGTCCGCACAATTGGATCCAGTTCCATTTGTTATGAGCTATGAACGACCTGGTGCATCCAGACGCACCCGTCCATCGAGCCAACACAACATCCCTTTCTCACATGCTCCTACCCTTCAAACCTTGCCATGCACGGGCCCTGCGTGTTCGAAGTGGTCTGATGTGTCCTGATGCTCACTGTGTGTCCGTTCAAACGGTCCTCGTGGACTGGTTTTACGTTACAGCGTGGAGACGGGCCCTTCGGCCCACAGCGTCCGGGCCGTCACTAGTTCCATGTTGTCCCTCTTTCGCAGCCCGAGCACTAGGGAGAATTTTACAGAGACCAATTGCGCTGCAAACCACACGTCTTCAGGTTATGGGAGGGAACCGGAGATCTCGGAGAAAAACCACGCGGCCACGGGGAGAGCGTACAAACTCCGTACAGGCAGCACCCGAGGTCAGGATTGAACCCGGTTTCTGGCGCTGTGGGGTACTAACTCTACAGCTGTGCCATCGTGAGCCGATACGCCCAAAGAACAGCACAACTGGGCAGCACAGTGAGGTAGTGGTAGACTCGCTGCCTCACAGCACCAGAGATCCGGGTTCGATCCTGACCACGGGTGCTATCTGGACTGGGTTTGTACGTTCCCCCCATGGCTTGCGTGGGATTTCTCCGAGATCTTCGATTCCCTCCCGCACTCCAAAGACGTACAGGTGGGTAGGTTAATTGGCTTGGTATAATGTCAAATTGCCCCTGGTGTGTGTAGGATAGAGTTAATGTGCGGGGATCGCGGGTCGCGCGGGCTGAAGAGCCCGTTCCTAAACTAAACTAAACGAAAGACTCGAAAACAATTTCAAAGCTGAGTTGTCAATCTACGGCTATTTGTGATCCAACTAGTTCAAAATTGGGGGCTGCAGCAGTGGAATATAAATGAGAGGAAGTGCAGTTGGGTGGCCAGTGCAATAGCCAGCCACCCCCTTGAGCACTGTCCCAATGCCCAGAGTTGGATACAAATGAGACATTGCTGAGTGCCGAACAAAGGCAGCCAGAACTGGGACCCTGTGCAACAGACTGGGTTACAAAGACAAACTGAGAAACTGAGATTTTCAGTTTGAAGCAGTGCACTTCAGAAGGGAACACCGCATGTGAATACTGAGTTTAGGATTGAAAACGGACGTCCCTTTCCATGTCCAGAATGCTGAACAGATGCAATTCTTCCTTGGGTACAACCAGCTAAGAAGATAAACTGAAAACCAGAAGAATCAATGTAACAATGTCTACATCGGTGAGACCAAGCGCAGGCTTGGCGATCGTTTCTCCGAACACCTCCGCTCGATCCGCATTAACCAACCTGATCTCCCCGGTGGCTCAGCACTTCAACTCCCCCTCCCATTCCGTATCCGACCTCTCTGTCCTGGGCCTCCTCCACGGCCAGAGTGAGCAACACAGGAAATTGGAGGAACAGCACCTCATATTCCGCTTGGGCAGTCTGCACCCTAGTGGCTTAAACATGAATTCTCCCAACTTCATTAGCCCTTGCTGTCTCCTCCCCTCCTAGCCCTCCCTCAGTCCTCCTTTTTCCTTTCTTCTCCCCGCCCCCCCCCCCCCCCCCCCCCCACCCTGCATCAATCTGAAGAAGGGTTTTGGCTCGAAACGTTGCCTTTTTCCTTCGCTCCATAGATGCTGCCGCACCCGCTGAGTTTCTCCAGCACTTTTGTCTACTTTGGATTTTCCAGCATCTGCAGTTCCTTCTTAGACAATTTAACAATGTAATGGGCAAAGAACTTTGAAACTTGAAGGGCACAAGTTGGCACCAGGAACTTGGCTTATCTCTGTGTAGTGCCTCAGTGACTTTAGAGATCCAGCATGGAAACAGGCCCTTCAGCCCACCCGAGTCCGCGCCGACCAGCGACACTGGCGCCAGCCTACACACGGGACAATGTAACAACTTACCGAAGCCATTTAACCGGCAAACTTGTACGTCTTTGGAGAGTGGGAGGAAACCGGAGCAGCTGGAGAAAACCCACACGGTCACAGGAAGAATGTACAAACTCTGTACAGACAGCACCCATAGACAGCGTCAAACCCGGGTCTCTGGCGCTGTAAGGCGGCAGCTCTACTGCTGCTCCATCGTGCCACTGGCGAAGTCTACTATTCTTACACTACAAATGCTTGTGTATAGTATGATTTGGCCGGATTGTACACCAAATAAAGGATTCCTCGCTACCTAGGCACATGTGACATAAAGTATCGCTGTAGGAATGAAGATTCAAATATAATAACATAGAAAATAGGTGCATTTGGCCTCCTTCGAGTCAGCACCGCCATTCATTGTGATCATGGCTGATCGTCCCCAATCAATAACCCGTGCCTGCCTTCTCCCCATATTGCTTGATTCCACTAGCCCCTAGAGCTCTATCTAACTCTCTCTTAAATCCATCCAGTGATTTGGCCTCCACTGCCCTCTGCGGCAAAGGCGATATAATTCCATGGAGGTCCAAGAGGTTGCAGGCACTGGGATCTTGAGTAAAATGCAAAGGGCTGGAGGAACTCAGCCGGTCAGGCAGCATCTGTGAAGGGACTAGACAAGCGACGTTTCGAGTGGGGACCCGTCGTCAGATGGCTCCAATTACGGGTGCTGTCTCTACGGAGTTTGTACGTTTTCCCCGTCAAGTCCAGATACAACCTTGACAAGGCCAACAAAAAGGCCACAAGGGACTTCCGCTCGAAGCTGCAGTACGAGGCTGATGTTCGGCAACTGTGACAGGGCTTGAATGCCATCACCACTAACAAGGCAAAACCAAGAGGCAGCTCAAGCGAAGCATCGCTGCCTGACGAGGTCAATACGTTCTATGCACACTTTGATGGGGAGATCACTGATGTGCCTTCCCAAGCCCCCATACGCCCTGATGGTATTACAGTCACAGATGCTGATGTCAGAAGGTCCTTCAGGGGATGAACCCTCGGAAAGTGCCTGGACCTGATGGTATACCCGGTCGAGTTCTCAAAACGTGTACAGACCAACTGGCTGGAGTTTTTGCGGACATTTTCAACCTCTCACTTCTGAGGTCAGTTGGTTACCAAGCTCACGGAACTGGGTCTCTGCGCATCCCTCTGCGATTGGATCCTCGACTTCCTCGTCCACAGACCACAGTCTGTTCAAATTGGCAAAAATACTTCTTCCCCATTAACAATCAGTACAGGAGCACATCAAGGCTGCATGCTCAGCCCCCTGCTATAGAGTACTCACTCTATACTCATGACTGCGTAGCCGGACATAGTGCGAACTCCATGTTCAAGTTCACCGACGACACCACCGTTGTTGGACGAATTACAGATGGTGATGAGTCAGAGTATAGCAGTGAGATCAACCGATTGACCAAATGGTGCCAGCACAACAACCTGGCTGTCAATATCAGTAAAACCAATGAACTGATGGTGGATTTTGGAAGAGGAAGGATGAGGACCCAGAATCCTGTTTATATCAACTATGGTGGAGAGAGTCAAAAACTTCAAATTCCTGGGCGTGCATATTTCCGAAGATCTTTAGTGGACCCAGCACACTGATGCGAATATAAATAACCACCCAGTGGTTTGGCCACTTACTATGCAAACCCTCGGCAATCGGGGGTAGGGTCACGTGACTGGGTAACGGTGAGAGGGAGTTGTCACAAGGTTTAGGGGTGTGCCCTAGTATAAGTACTGAGCCCCGGGTCAGACTTCTCCCATTCACGTGTGTGTTGTTCTCTTTACTTCAACAACTGGTCGGTTCTCTTTACCTTACTACTGGTCGGCCGCCAGTAGTCGTTGCGGCGATCGGCCTGAAACATCGCTTCCACGTGTGGGAGCGGCACTCAGGATGACGGTTCCTTGTTGATACGTGCACGGAGGTTAGCGTTTTACCCCCGGCAGGGTGGACACTCAATCTGGCAAGCGGGGCCTTCGCTGACAACGGCAGTCAACGGCAGCTCCATACGGACGTATGGAGTTCGCATGGTCCTGCTCATCTTTGGCCCCTGCCATTTTACCTGGGCCTTTCTGGTGGCCAACGTTTGCCAGCCGTTGCTGGGCGCAGATTTCCTCCGGGCCCAATCCCTGTTAGTGGATGTGCGGGGACAACGCCTCGTTCGTCTACCATTTTGTTTTCGTGCCTCCGGTTCTGGGGAGGTCCTGTGGCGTCACCCGGCGGTTAGGACACTTACTACGCGAACCCTTGGCAGTTGGGGGTAGGGTACTGTGCCCCGGGTCAGCCTTCCCCCATTCGCGTGTGTGTTGTTCTCTTTACTTCAACAATAAAGATCTCTTTGATTCACCACACATGGCTTGCTTATTCGTCCACCATAAGAGTTACTCCAGCCATTTTGTGTCTAGGCTACAAACCTGTCCATCTTTAGAAAACAATCTAAGTTTGTCTCACCGCTCCTTGTAGCTAATGCCCCCCTAATCCATGCAGCATTCTGGTAAACTTTCCTTCTCTCCAGAGATGCTGCCTGTCCCGTTGAGTTACTCCAGCATTTTGTATCTATCTTCGATTTAAACCAGCATCTGCAGTTCCTTCCTACAGGTTTGTAGGTTAATTGGCTTTGATAAATTAGCTTAGGTAAAATTGTAAATTGTTCCAAGTGTGTGTAGGATAGTGTGTAGTTTACATTAGTTTAGTTTAGTTTCGAGATACAGCACGGAAAACAGGCCCTTTGGCCCACTGGGTCTGTGCCCAGCAACGATCCCAGCATATCCTCGACCCACTAGGGACAATTTTAACCTACAAACCTTCACGTTTTTGGAGTGTGGGAGGAAACCAAAGATCTCGGAGAAAACCCACGCAGATCACGAGGAGAACGTACAAACTCCGTACAGACAGTACCCGTAGTCGGGATCGAACCCGAGTCTCCAGTGCTGCATTCGCTGTAAGGCAGGAACTCTACCGCTGCGCCACCGTGACCGCCCTAGGGAGTGTTAGGGAGAGTGCGTGCGGGGATCGCTGGTCGGCGCGGACTCGTGTGGGTCGAACGGCATGTTTCTTAGCTGTATCTCTAAAACTGACCTGAAACTAAACTGAAGCTGGAGTCGGATGTTGTGTGCACACTGATGCCTCGTCTGTTGTCATTGCTGCTTGCCAAGACCGCAGGTGGAGAGTCATCACCATTCATAGCTGCACAAACTGGGACTGAGAGAGAACGCACTGTTCATCCCCAGAGCAGTGTTAGAGATGCCTGGTGTACAGCCATGAGACCACCTGATCCCACTGAACCAGCCATAAGTTATCACTCAGTGCAAGTTGCTGCCAGTTTTTACCTCATTAATAAGCAAGTCAGCCCTGGACAGAATCCACACCGAAAGGTCATTTTTACTCCACACCCGTGACCTTCCGGTTGTAACATTAACTTCAGTCATTTCCTCTATCTTTGAAAAAACCTGTTAATTAAAAGCCAGTACCAGCGTGGTCCCTGCTAGCAATGTGTGCTGATGTGATGTGTGGGAAGGAACTGCAGATGCTGGTCTAAATCGAAGATAGGCACAAAAAAAGCTGGAGGAACTCAACGGGACAGGCAGCATCTCTGGAGAGAAGGAATGGGTGACGTTTCGGGCCGAGTCAGAAGATGGGTCCCGACCCGAAACGTCACCCATTCCTTCTCTCCAAGGATGCTGAGTTTTGCATCTATCTTGTGTCAATGTAACAGTGTGTTCTCTTGAGTTTTTGAGATTAGTTTATTGTCACGTGTACCAAGGTACAGTGTAAAGCTTTTGTTGCGTGCTAACCAGTCAGCGGAAAGACAGTATATGACTACAAAATCGAGCCATACACAGTGTATAGATACATGATAAAGGGAATAACATGAATAACTTTTAGTGCAAGACACAGCCAGTAAAATCCGATCAAAGATAGTCCGAGGGTCTCCATTGAGGTCGATAACAGTTCAGGACCGATCTCTAGTTGTTACACAAAAAGCTGGAGAATCTCAGCGGGTGCAGCAGCATCTAAGGAGCGAAGGAGATAGGCGACGTTTCGGGTCGAGACCCTTCTAGTTGTTGCTTGAATGGTTCAGTTATTTCGGCCTGCTAATTCCGCAACAAACAATAATCATCCGTACATTAGTTCTATCCTACACACAAGTGCCAATTTACAGAAGCCAATTAGGGTTAGGGTTACAAACCTGCATGCGTTTAGAATGTGTCAGGGTCGAACCCGGCTCTTTGGCGCAGTGAGGCAGCATCTCTACCGCTGCGCACTGTAGGGTAATTGGCTTCTGTTAATTGTCCCAAATGTATAAGATAGAACTAGTGTACGGGTGATCGCTGGTCGGCGCGGACTCAGCGGACCGTTTCCACGCTGCATCTCTAAATGAAACGCCAGAGTGGTTATAATCTGGAAATCAGGAATAAAAATCAGAAAACTTGGGAAAACACTCTGGCAGCATCCGGGAAGAGAGACGCATATTCTGGTGCGGGGCGGAACCGAGGAGAGATGGAAGCGCCCCTTGGGGCTGAACCTTCCAGCATCTGAAGTTGCTTGTGTCTAGAGATAGACTTGCCTGTGAGGAGGGTGAAGGTCAAGACTGCCAGCGGCAGTGGACTCAGCCGTAAATAAAAGATTTTTCAAAAATCCAAATGTTGGAAATCGAAAAGGAAAACAGGAAATGCATGCCAGATAGTATCTGTACATAGAAAAACAGTTGACGTTTCTGCTCCACAATCCTTCAGCGTCAATAACATTAGCATCGAGCCTGGACTCAGGAGCAGTCAATCTGGAATTAATGGATTGTTCTGAAACGTGTGTCTGGGTCACCACTGCCTTTAAGGTAAGGAAATCTGCACTCCCTCCCCAGCCTGTAACTCTAGGCCCAACCAGTTTCTGCCTCACCGCGCCAGAGACCCCTGGTTCGATCCTGACCTCGGGTGCTGTCTGTGTGGAGTTTGCACGATCTCCTCGCGACCCGGTGAGATTCCTCCGGGTGTTCCGGTTTCCTCCCACATCTCACAGGTGCCAGAGGTTGTAGGGAGAAGGCAGTGGAGCGGTGAATCTGTGAAATTCTTCGCCACAGAAGGCCGTGGAGGCCAAGTCAGTGAATATTTTTACGGCTGAGATAGATAGATGCTTGATTAGTACAGGTGTCAGAGGTAATGGGGAGAAGGCAGGAGAATAGGGTTAGGAGGGAGAGTTAGATCAGCCATGATTGAATGGTGGAGTAGACTTGATGGGCCGAATGACTTATTCCTTATGACCCAAAAGATGAACGGGTTTGTAGGTTAATTGGCCCACTGTAAATAGTAGATAAGTGACAGATTCTGGGCCAAGTTGATGGGAATGTAGAAAGAATTAAATAGCTTTGGGTGGGACTGCAGATACTGGTTAACACAGGACACAGAGTGCTGGCAGAACCCAACGGGTCAGGCAACATCCTCAGTGAACATGGATGGGCGACGTTTTGGGTCAGAACCCTTCTTCAGGCTGATTTATTCTGAACACCCCGAACGTCACCCTCTCATGTTAACATAGAAACATAGAAAATAGGTGCAGGAGGAGGCCATTCGGCCCTTCGAGCCAGCACCGCCATTCATTGTGATCATGGCTGATTGACCCTATCAATAACCCATGCCTGCCTTCTCCCCATATCCCTTGACTCCACTAGTCCCTGGGTCTCTATCTAACTCTCTCTTAAATCCATCCAGTGACTTGGCCTCCACTGCCCTCTGTGGCAGGGAATTCCATAAATTCACAACTCTCTGGGTGAAAAAGTTTTTTCTCACCTCAGTCTTAACTGACCTCCCCTTTATTCTAAGACTGTGGCCCCTGGTTCTGGAAACGTTCTCCAGAGATGCTGCCTGACCCGCTGAGTTACTCCAGCAACCTGTGTCCTTCTTGGGTCAGTAACATGGGGGCCTGAAGAGTTGGCATAGACTCGGTGGGACGTACGGCCTGTTACCCAACCTGTTTCTCTTTAAGTCTCTGAGGAATATAGTGCAATTTGAACTGCCTCCATTCAGTGAACGGATTACAGATCGATAACAAGTGGCAGCTTAATCCTGTTAATGAATATCCTTATCCTATGAATTAATAAATTAATAATCAGCCCCATTCCATAAAATGACAGCAGTATCAGAAAGATGCGGACTTGATAGCAGCAAAATGCTTTTGGCAAATTTTAGTTTTCAGTAGAGACTAGACCAAGTGGGAGGTGGGGGGGGGGGGGGCGGCAGCGCTCACCCCAGAGACAGGCCCCCCCCCCCCCCCCCCCAGAGCCCATCACCCCCATCAACCCCGCAAGGGACATTATGGAACTTTTGGAGGCAATCAATCATCCCCACATTGGGGGGCGGGGGCAGGGCCCAGAGGGGGGAATCCGAGATTGGGCATCTTGGCCTGGCCCAGGAACAAACCAACAGGGAGATCCCCCCCCCCCCCGAACCCCGATCGGGCCTCCCTCCCCACTGCCTGCCCTGCGCCCAAACACCAGGATCATGACCAGAATGGAACCAGAACTTGAGGAGCAGCCCCTT
This sequence comes from Raja brachyura, assembly GCA_963514005.1. The sequence goes on from OY740818.1 coordinate 8,658,825, forward strand.
CAGATATTCGTACAGGGGCAGCAACCTCATATACGCGTGGAACATGGTCTCTACCTCGCCGCAGAAAATACAGGCCGGCGAGCCCGTGAACTGGCCCTGTAACACTCTGCACCCCTCTCCCTCTCCCTCTCTATCTCCTTCTCCCTCTCTCACTCCCGCTCTCTCCCTCTATGGCAGCTTTGGCCAGGCCCTCTCATAGATGAACAGAGGCCCAGACCAATTTCAATTTTAGAGGCCCCCAAATCAAGACCCCTTTGAAGCAGAGGCACGAGGCTCGTGCCAAATGGCACTGGTTGCCCACCCCCCACCTCTGACAGGGCCGGCCTTTGGCAACCTCTCCTTCAGCTGCAATTACCATTGGCAACATCCCATTGTGATGTCATTGAGAGCCAATTGTGATTTGTGCACTGTGAGTGGCATTGAGACATTTGACACACTGCTGGAAAAAGGCTCTCTGTGAGAAGCGTTTTTTTTAAAACTTTAATCACGAATAACTTTTGAAATAGTGCATGAAATCTGCAGTGAACCTGATGAGGTCGTGAACGGGAGAAATGCGAGTAAGAATATGCAAAGATTTAAGCATTAGCACGTAGCGTTTTGAGGAAGATACAATGAAGACAGGAAGACAGACAGACAGACAGACAGACAGACAGACAGACAGACAGACAGACAGACAGACAGACAGACAGACAGACAGACAGACAGACAGACAGACAGAAGATCAGACTTTTATAGGTATAGAGATGCAGCGTGGAAACAGGCCATTCAACCACAGCGTTCACGGTAAGCAGCGATCACCCATACACTAGTTCTATCCTACACACTAGGGTCAATTTACAGAAGCTAACTAACCTACAAACTTGCGAGTTTTTGTAGTGTGTGAGGAAACCAGAGCACCCGGAGTAAGCCCACGCAGGTCACAGGGAGAACGTACAAACTCTGTAGAGACAGCGCCCGTGTCAGGATGGAACCCAAGTCTCTGGCGCTGTGAGGCAGCAACTCTACCGCCACGTCACCGTGGCGCCCTGACAGCAAGGCCACAGTGAGGGGCAGTGGTGCATCTTGGAGATGAAAATGGCAGCAAGCTGGCAGCACAGACTCTGTGACGGGACAAAGGCTGGGGCCAGGTGGGGCGATACGGGGGCGCAGCAGTGGAGTTGCTGCCTTATAGCGCTCACAACACCAGAGACCTGGGTTTGATCCCGATTACGGGTGCTGTCTGTACGGAGTTTGCACGTTCTCCCCGTGACCTGGGTGGGTTTTCACCGAGATCTTCAGTTTCCTCCCACACTCCAAAGACGTACAGGTTTGTAGGTTAATTGGCTTGGTATAAGTGTAAATTGTCCCTAGTTCGTGTAAGACAGTGTTAATGTGCGGGGATCGCTGGTCGGCACGGAGTCAGTGGGCCAAAGGGCCTGTTTCCATGCTGTGTTGGGGCCAAGCACAAGCTGGAACGGAGTCAGGAACTTATTATTATTATTATAGGAGAAGTTGGGATGAGAATAAAGCATCTGACAGGCTGTCCTTCTGTACACGAGAAGATCTGGGCAACCTCACCCCACTGCACACATATAGGACTGGTACCTTGACTGCAGATTAAAGAGCTATCTAATCAAGATTCAAGAATGTTTTATTGTCATATGTCCCAGATAGAACAATGGCATTCTTACTTGCAGCAGCACCACAGTACGTGCAAACATGCAAGAAGTAACTGCAGATGCTGGTGCAAACCAAAGTTACACACAAAATGCTGGAGTAACTCAGCGGGACAGGCAGCATCTCTGGAGAGAATGAATGGGTGGCATTTCGGGTCGAGACCCTCCTTCAGACTCTTCAGAGTTCGGCTTGTACTCGCTGGAATTTAGAAGACTAAGGGGGGATCTTATAGAAACTTACAACATTCTTAAGGGGTTGAACAAGTTAGATGCAGAAAGATTGTTCCCGATGTCGGGGAAGTCCAGAACAAGGGGTCACAGTCTAAGGATAAGCGGGAATTCCTTTAGGACCAAGATGAGGAAAACATTCTTTACACAGAGAGTGGTGAGTCTCTGGAATTCTCTGCCACAGAAGGTAGTTGAGGCCAGTTCATTGGCTATATTTAAGAGGGCGTTAGATGTGGATGAACAGCCATGATCACATTGAATGGCGGTGCAGGCTCGAAGGGCCGAATGGCCTACTCCTGTACCTATTTTTCTATGTTTCTATGTTTCTATGAGTCACAGCCCGGAACGTCCACCATTCCTTCTCTCCAGAGATGCTGCCTGTCCCGCTGAGTTACTCCAGCATTGTGTGTCTATCTTCAGTACATGTAAATATAGTACTCTGTAAACAATATTGTAAATGAGAAAAAAAGTTCAGCGTGTGTACATATACACAGGCACACGCACACATGCACGCATACGTACACACAAATAACAAACAATAATAGTGCAACAATAACAATAACAGTCCACGTAGTTCAGAGCTTATTTGAGAATGTAGTGTTTTATATCCTCATATTCATTATGAGGCTATAAAAGTATTCATTCGTCCATCCCTTTTCCACTTACCCCGCCTGCCTTCCCCTAACGACTACTTTTCCATACATATGACAATCAGACATAGAAACACAGAAAATAGGTGCAGGAGTAGGCCATTCGGCCCTTCGAGCCAGCACCACCATTCAATATGATCATGGCTGATCATCCAAAATCAGTACCCCGTTCCTGCCTTCTCCCCATACCCCTGGATTCCGTTAGCCTTAAGAGATAAATCTAACTCTCTCTTGCATACATCCAGTGAAAACACTCTTGACTGGACTCTCTCTTGACCATCACCGCGATCTCCTCCCTGGAAACGCTGGCCTGAATTAAGACCACGGAACGTAGAGAACAGCACAAGTTCTTTAGCCAAAGGGTGGTGAATCCGTGGAATTCATTGCCACGGAATTGGCTGTGCGGGCCATTTCAAAGAGTGTTTTTAAAGTGGAGATTGATAGACTTAATTAGCACGGGTGTCAGGGGCCGTGGGGAGAAGGCTCAAGAATGGGGTTGAGAGGGAAAGATAGATCAGCCAAGATTGAATGGCAGAGACTTGATGGGCCAAATGGCCTAATTCTGCTCCTCTAACTTATGAATTTATACAGCCCCCTCGGCCAAACATAATGCAAGACCATCCCTTATCTTCCTGTACATAATCCATATCCCTCCATATTCATGATGATTCAATGACCTCAGGATATTTCGATAGCTGCTTCTGTGCTACTAACATACAGTTCAGTGTTGTTTAGTTTGGTTTAGAGATACAATGAGGAAATAGGCCCTTCAGCCCATCGAGTCTGCGTCGACCAGCAATCCCCACACACTAACATTATCCCACTACACGCACTAGGGACAATTTACAATTTAACCAATTTTGCCGATTAGCCTATAAACCTGTTGGTCTTTGGAGTGTGGGAGGAAACCGGGGCACCTGGAGAAAACCCACGCAAGTCACGGGGAGAACGTGCAAACTTCATACAGACAGCACCCGTCGTCAGGATCGAACCCAGGTCTCTGGCGTTGTAGGGCAGCATCTCTACCGCTGTGCCACCGTGCCGCTCATGTTGCTTGTACGTTTTCCTGTTGGTTTTAATGAAGAACGATGTGACAAAGATCTTCACGTTGAAAAACATATCAAGATGCAATGAAGTCCCATGCCGGCATCGCAAGTAGCCACTCTGGGGTAAGGCCTCCAAAACGCACCTCGGCAGGGTCCAGCAGTTGCTCTTTCATAAGACAAGGCAGACAAGGATGATGGCAGCTAGCCAACTACCAAGACAAGAGGAGGGAACATGGGGCGAGAGGAAATGCTTCTGCAGCTTGCTCCAGGGATCCCAAACGATCCTGGGCCAAGAAACAATCAGTGCAGAATTCATTGCCTGAAGGTGTGCAGGTTTAACCCATGGATGACTGGTGGAAAGTGACCAATGGACAATGAGTGGACTGGTGCAAGCAAACTGGATAACAAGGTCCTGTGGTCTATTGCCAAGATGGTGCCCGACCAGCCTGACCCACTGACAGCGCCAGAGACCCGGGCTCGATCCTGACTACGGGTGCTGTCTGTACGGAGCCTGTACGTTCTCCCCGTGTCCTGCGTGAGGTTTTTCCGAGAACTTCGTTTTCCTTCCACATCCTAAAGGTACACAGGTTTGTAAGTTAATTGGTTTGGTACAAATGTAAAAATGATCCCTAGTGTTGGATAATGTAAATGTGCGGGATATACCACCAGGGGGCGCCGGGGAGATGGCAGACCCGCCGGCAGTCGGTTCGTTTTTTCTTTCTTTTTGTTATTTTTTGTGTTAAAAGTTTGTTTAATGTTCTTCGGTTTGTTTTATGCGGGGGGAGGGGGGAGGGGATCGGGGGAAACTATTTTTCAAGTTCCTACCTACCTGGAGATGTGATCAATTTTCGAATCACATTCTCCAGGCTCTGCGGCCTACCATCGCTGGAGCTGGAAACCGCCTCGGACTGTCGTGAGCCCCACCGCGGGGCGCGGACTTAACATCGGAGTGGATCCCTTGCCTGGGATCGCTCCCACCGCGACCACTATGAACTTACCATCAAGGGCTCGCAGTCTTGGGAGAGGCAAGTCGGGAGCTCCAACGCCACGAATGGCTCGACCAGCCCCGATGCGAGGTTCGATCGCTCGGCGCGGGGGAGCTGACATCCACCCGATGCAGGAGCTGATCGCCTCGACGTGGAAGGGCCCAAACGCCGCCGGCTATGGGAGTCAAGATCGTCCCGTCAATGGAAGGCCCGAGGCCCCCGACCGAGGACGAACAAAAGGAAGGACTTGAACTTTACTTCACCTTCCATCACAGTGAGGAATGTGGAGGAGTCACTGTGGTGGATGTTCATGTTAAAATGTGTTTTTGAGTGATTTGTTGCCGTTTAATTGTGTGACTGACCTCGCCCGTGAAATTCCTCGAATGTTGCAAAACACACTTGGTGAATAAAGTGGGATTCTGATCACTAGTCGTTGCCGACTCCATCGGCCAACTGGCCTGTTTCATCGTCGCATCCCTAAACGAAACTAAACTCAGGCGACTCACTGCGTGCTCGTCACAGAAGTGGATCTGATATCAAACCTGACAATCGCTCCATTCTTTTAAATCTCTACTCTGGCGATGATATATTCACATTATTCCCTTTATCCTGTGTGCTGTGGACGGCTCGATTGTGATCATGGATTGTGAATCCGCTCGCTGGTTATCAGGCAACTGAACTGAACCATCCTACCAACACATAGAGAGCAGTCCTGAGCTACTATCTACCTCATTGGAGACCCTCAAGCTGTATTTGATCAGACTTTACAGGACTTTATCTTGCACTAAACATTATTCCCTTCATCATGTATCTGTACACTGTGGACGGCTCTATGGTAATCATGGATTGGCTTTCCGTTGATTGGTTACCTTGCCAGCACGCAACAAAAGCTTTTCATTTTCATTGTACCTTGGAAAATGTGGTGATAAACTAAACTAAACTCATCCATGAGCATTGGGAGGGGAGGCAAACAAGATGCTAAGTTGCGATATGGTAGAACTTTGGTTTGTTCTGCCAACGGTGATACAAACACATAATACACAAAACACAAAATCGACGAAACATGAAATGAAAGTGACGAGCGGAAAGGCTTGGGGGGTGTGCAATGATCGGGGTGGGGGTCAGTCTCAGGCTACCCCACGACAGAAGGGGGAGGAGTTGTACAGTTTGACAGCCACAGGGAAGAGGGATCTCCTGTGGCGTTCTGTGCTGCATCTTGGTGGAACCAGTCTGTTGCTGAAGGTGCTCCTCAGGTTGACCAGTGTGTCAAGGAGGGGGTGAGCTGTATTGTCCAGGATGCTCCACAGTTTGAGGAGCATCCTCCCCTCCAAGACCAACCTCCCATGAATCCGACTCCGCCTCCAGGACGGAGCCAGCCTTCCTGATGAGTTTTGGTGATCCTATTGGCATCAAGTAACAGACAAAGCAGATCCCCAGTGGTGACGGACTGGTCCGCAGTCAGACTGGATGCAGCAATGTAGAATTTCTACGTGTCGTGGAGTCATACAGCAGGGAAACAGGCCCTTCGGCCCAACTCCTCCTTGCCGATCATGCTTGTCCCACCTACATGCGTTTGGTCCATGTCAATTCATTGATTCAATTATACTTAAGATAGACACAAAATGCAGGAGTAACTCAGTGGGACAGGCAGAGAATTCCACAGATTCAACTCTCTCTGTGTGAAAAAGGTTTTTCTCATCTCGGTCCTGAAAGACTTCCCCCTTATCCTTAAACTGTGACCCCTTGTTCTGGAGTTCCCCAACATCGGGAACAATCTTCCTGCATCTAGCCTGTCCAACCTCTTAAGAATTTTGTAAGTTTCTATAAGATCCCCCCTCAAGCTTCTAAATTCTAGCGAGAACAAGCCGAGTCTATCCAGTCTTTCTTCATATGGAAGTCCTGCCATCCCAGGAAGCAGTCTGGTGAACCTTCTCTGTACTCCCTCTATGGCAAGAATGTCTTTCCTCAGATTAGGAGACCAAAACTATACGCAATACTCCAGGTGTGGTCTCACCAAGGCCCTGTACAACACAACTGCAGTAGCACCTCTCTGCTCCTATACTCAAAATAGGTTTATTATTGCCATATGTATCGCGAGGTACAGTGAAAAGCTTTATTTTGCAAGCCATCCGAGCACACCAGATGTTGCATACATCAACGCATCAAGTCAAATTGGAGTACAATAAATATAACAGAGTGCAGAATACACTTCTCGATATCCAGCAGGCACATAGTGCAGAAGATAGTTCTCGGCATTGTTGCGCATCAGTTTTATAGGCACAAGTCCAATATCTACAATGGGGTGGAGTTTTGGACAGCACCCTAGCGTCAGGAAGGACTGAAGCATGAATTGCTTCTCACTGCACAGATGCTGCTCGGGCCGATGCGGAGTTTTCAGCAGTTTCTGTTTTTATTTCAGATTCCCAGCATCTGCAGTTAATTTTGATTTTGCTTTTACTGTCCTAAGTATAATTGGATTATGTTGAGAATTCAATGCATTTTGATAGTGACTGTCACATCCACTATTCCCCTTTATCACCAGGACATCTTTGAGGCATTGCCACTTTGAGTCATACAGCGTGCAAACAGGCCCTTTGGCCCAACTTGCCCACACCGACCAACACAAGCCCACGTTTGCCCATATCCCTCACATGTCCTATCCATATCCATGTGCCTGTCTAAATGTTTCGTAAACGTTGTGATAGTACCTGTCCCAACTACCTCCTCTAGCAGTTTATTCCGTACACCCACTGCCCTGTGTGTGAAAAAGATACCCCTCAGGTTCAAATTAAATCTCCCCCCCTCACCTTAACCTATGTCTCCTGGTTCTTGATTCCCCTACTCTGAGCACGGGACCCTGTATGTCTACCCGACCTATTTCTCATGTTTTTGTACACCTCTTTAAGATCACCCCTCCTCCTACTGCACGCCTATGAATACTTAGCCTGCTCAACCTCTCCCTATAGCTCAGGCCCTCAAGACCTGGCATAATCCTGGTATATCTTCCCTGCACCCTTTCATGCTTGACAATATCTTTCCAATAACATGGTTCCTAGAACTGAATACAATACTCTAAATGGGGCCAACATCTTATATTACTGCAACATGACCTCCCAACATCTATGCTCAATTCTCACTTCTACCAATGCTTATTGTGTGGAGCACCCAGTCCAGTTCTTCAAGTCTTATGTAGCTACTAAAGAAGGTAGATAGAATGACTGACCCACAGACCACCTTTGGTTAGCAATGTTACAAAATTTTGAGATTTAAAAAATCATGTCTGCAATTTATCCCATCAGATAAAGCATAAAAAGAAGTTTAATTTGACACCTAATTCACTTTCATATCTTCAGTATTAAGAAAGTTATGACCATTTTCATACTCGTAAATTAGCATCTTGTTCCCCATTGCCTTTCAATTGACTTAACTCAAAAGCTGTGATCTAGAACAGTTAAAAGCCCATATCTTTCTTAAAAATTAAGAGAACTCAATGAAATGTTCAGTTATTATACATTGAAGCATTCTGAAACAAATATGAAACAATCTTACTTGGATGACCTGTAATTAAAGCATATAATTAGTTAGTTATCTAATTGTAGCTAATTACAAAATTCAATGAGTAGATCTAAACATCTATCCATTTCTTAAGAAAAGATAAGCTTTTTTTAAATTGCCTATGTGTCCAAATAACATTCACACAATAATCCATAATATAACATAATTTTTAAATCTCATTTTCATGAATTTCTGGGCCAAATGGAAGGAATTTAGTGTTTAATGCCTGTAAATTAATGGCCATTTAAATCAACTTGCTAGTGGGTTTTAGTGGAATGCGGTGGATTGGAACGTTGTGGTTTGCTGTGAAGTTGGGAGGAAAAATACTGTTGGTTCATACATTTTTTTGGACCCCTTTTCGCAACATGAAAATATGATTAAAGCCTCCATAAAAACCAACTTTTAATATAAAAATAAACTGTGTACCTTTTTTTCTCCCCTACGCAAAATCCTTCCCGTTGTCGGCTCTCACGGCTTTTGAAGGTGATTTTTAAATTACTCTAGTTAATAAATAATCTAGCGTAATTTAAAAATACCTTTATGAATGAAATGTCGGAGCGATTTTTCTTCCGCAACGAAATCGCCCGACATGGATCGATTTGCCCAGTCTGAAGAAAAACGGCACTTTAAGCCCGCCCCCCTCTGAAAGGCGCCAAAGTCACTAACACATGGGGAGCGGCAGAACTGCAGCGCTGCTCAAGGTAAGTTTTGTAACATATCTACTTTAGTTTAGTTTAGTTCAGAGATACAGCACGGAAACAGGCCCTGAGACCCACAGAGTATTAAGTCACTTTTATTTCTATAGCACATTTAAAAATCAACTCTCGTTGACCAAAGTGCTTTACATTGGTGGAGGTACTAATGTTATACAACAGTGGTTCATGGATTAACTACATACATAAATACATACATATAGCCCTCCCTCAGAGGACGTCAAGAAAGGCTTGGGAGTAAAGACTTAAGATGGAGGGGGAAGTTCTGATGGGAAGAGGGATGCTAAGGTCCGCGCCTACCAGCGATCCCCGCACATTAACACCATCCTACACACACTAAGGCCAAGCCAATTGACACACAAACCTTTAGGTCTTCGGAGTGTGGGAGGAAACCGGAGAAAACCCACACAGTCATGGGGAGAACGTATAAACTCTGTACAGGCAGCACCTTTAGTCATGATTGAACCTTGGTCTCTGGCGCTGTAAGACAGCAACTCTACCGCTGAGCCACCGCGCCCAATAGAATCATAGAAACATAGACAATAGGTGCAGGAATAGGCCATTCGGCCCTTCGAGCCTGCACCGCCATTCCATATGATCATGGCTGATCATCCAACTCAGTATCCTGTACCTGCCTTCTCTTTATACCCCCTGATCCCTTTAGCCACAAGGGCCACATCTAACTTCCTCTTAATTATAGCCAATGAACTGGCCTCAACTACCTTCTGTGGCAGAGAATTCCACAGACTCATGACTCTCTGTGTGAAAAATTATCTTCTCATCTCGATCCTAAAAGACTTCCCCCTTGTCCTTAAACTGTGACCCCTTGTTCTGGAGTTCCCCAACATTGGGAACAATCTTCCTGCATCTAGCCTGTCCAACCCCTTAAGAATTTTGTAAGTTTCTATTAGATCCCCCTCAATCTCCTAAATTCCAGCGAGTACAAGCAGAGTCTATCCAGTCTTTCTTCATATGGAAGTCCTGCCATCCCAGGAATCTGTCTGGTGAACCTTCGCTGTACTCCCTCTATGGCAAGAATGCCTTTCCTCAGATTAGAAGACCAAAACTGTACGCAATATCTCTTGCACCATCATGGACTTGTGCTCAAGTTGTGCTGATATCTTGTTTTCTTTTGCACACAGTCTTTATCTTTTCACTATCTTGTCGACTTCATGTGTGACCTAAGTATAATTATTTGTTTGTGCATTGACTAAGTCTATGCGCCTGATGTATTGCTGTAAGAACAAGGCTCACATTATGCCCATGAGATAAGAGATGGTTTACAATGTGCAGGTAGATAAAAGTTGGTCTTGGCATTATGGCTTGGATAGAGTGGATGTGGAGAGGATGTTCCCACTAATGGGAGAGTCTAGGACCAGAGGTCACAGCCTCAGAATTAAGGAAGGAGATGAGGAGAAATGTCTTTAGTCAGAGGGTGGTGAACCTGTGGTATTCTTTGCCACAGACGGCTGTGGTGGCCAAACCAGTGGATATTAAGGCAGAGATAGATAGATTCTTGATTAGTACGGGTGTCAGAGGTTATGGGGAGAAGGTAGGAGAATGGAGTTAAGAGGGAGAGATAGATCAGCCGTGATTGAAGTGCAGAGTAGACTTATAACGAATATAACCATATAACAACTACAGCACGGAAACAGGCCATCTCGACCATCCTAGTCCATGCCGAACACTTACTCTCACCTAGTCCCATCTACCTGCACTCAGACCATAACCCCCCATTCCTTTCCCGTCCATATATCTATCCAATTTATTTTTAAATGATAAAACCGAACCTGCCTCCACCACTTCCGCTGGAAGCTCATTCCACACAGCGACCACTCTCTGAGTAAAGAAGTCGGAAGAAGAGTCTTGATGGGCCAAATGGCCTAATTCTACTCCCATCACTTATGACCTTATGATCTTACGAACTGAACGGTCCTCTCATCAGCTAGAGTGCGGCCTACCTCATTGGAGGCCTTTGGACCAACGTTAATCGGACATTATCGGACTCCAATGTTACAACTGAATATTGGACGAAATATTAAATCTAAATATCCTTTATCTGTGCACTGCGGACGGCTTGATTGTATTGACGTGTAGTTTTTACTTTGACGCAAACACTGTACCTCAGTACACGGGATAAAAAGAAAGCAAACTAAACAACACAACTTCATCACCTCTGGTGATCTCATCTCTGCAGCCTCCAACTACTTCGATCCCCAGACCCGCACTGCCAGCTCCCCCAACAATAGTTACTCCAGCACTTTGTGTCTATCTTTAACATAAACCAGCATCTGCAGTTCTTTGTTTCTACATTTAATCTGGTATTCTGGTAGGTTCAGTACAGTTTTGTTTATTGTCACGTGCACCGAGGTACTGTGAAAAGCTTTTTGTTGCATGCGGACCAGTCAACAGAAAGACAACACTCGATTACAATCATCGCATTTACAGTGTACAGATACATGATAAGGGAATAACGTTTAGTGCAAGGTAAAGCCAGCAAAGTCAGATCCAGGATAGTCTAAGGGTCATCAAAAGAGGTAGAAAATAGTTCAGCATTGTTCTCTGGTTGTGGTAGGATGGGCTAGGTTTATTATCCACTGAGTTACTCCAGCACTTATGTCTAGCTTTGGTGTAAACCAGCATCTGCAGTTCCTCCTTGTTATAAACTAAGCTACTTCTGCATATGATAAGAAACTCAACGAATGTCTCAGTCAAAAGACAGTGACTCTGACAGAGTGGTTGGCGGACATGAGAGATTGTGCCCGGGTCTCTGGAATAATTGTGAGCAATTTTGGGCACCATATCTGAGGAAGGATGTGCCAGCTGTGGAGAGGGTCCAGGAACGATGCCAGGAATGAGTAGCTTAACATATGTTGAGCGATTAGAAACATAGAAACATTGAAAATAGGTGCAGGAGTAGGCCATTCGGTCCTTCGAGCAGGCACCGCCATTCAATATGATCATGGCTGATCATCCAAAATCAGTACCCTGTTCCTGCTTTCTCCCCATATCCCTTGATTCCATTAGTCCTAAGCACCTCATATTTCGCTTGGGTAGTGGTATGAACATTGACTTCTCTAACATCAAGTAGCCCCTCTCCATCCCCTCCCCTTTCCCAGTTCTCCCATCAGTCTTACTGTCTCCGACTACATTCTATCTCTGTACCGCCCACTCCCCTGATATCAGTCTGAAGAAGGGTCTCGACCCAAAACGTCTTCCATCCTTCTTTCCAGAGATGCTGCCTGTCCCGCTGAGTTACTCCAGCATTTTGTGTCTACAGAGCTATATCCAACTCTCTCTTGAAAACATCCAGTGAATTGGCCACCACTGCCTTGTGTGGCAGAGAATTCCACAAAATATTGTCGCCACTGGGCCTGTACTTGCTGGAGTTTAGAATGATGGGGGGGGGGGGGACCTCATTGAAACATACAGAACAGTGAAATGCTTGGATACAGTTGATGTAGAGAGGATGTTTCCACTAGTGGGAGTGCTTAAAGGGCCTGTCCCACTGTACGAGGTAATTCACGAGTTCTCCCGGGTTTTCCCCTAATTCGAACTCGGAGAATGTCCGTAGCGGGTCCGTAGGATTTCGTGGATGTCTCGTAGCGGCTCGTACGAGTCAAAAGTAACAATTTTTTTCATCACGAGTATTTTTTTTCATCGTGGACATTTTTCACAGTGTTGAGAAAACGTCACGAGTTTACCGGATTTCACGAGTACCTACCGTTACTCGTACGAGCCGCTACGGGACATCCACGAACTCCTACGGACCCGCGACGGACATTGTCCGAGTTCGAATCATGGGAAACGCAGGAGAACTCTTGAACTACCTTGTACAGTGGGACAGGCCCTTTAGACAGGCCCTGAGGTCATAGCCTCAGAATTAAAGGATTTTCTTTTAGGAAGGAGGTGAGAGGCATTTCTTTAGTCAGAGTGTGATGAATGTGTGGAATTCTTTGTCACAGAAGGCTGTGGAGGCCGTCAGTGGATATTTTTGAGCAAAGATAGACAGATTCTTGATTAGTACGGGTGTCAGGGGTTATGGGGGGAAGGCAGGAGAATGGGGTTAGGAGGGAGACATAGATCAGCCACGATTGAATGGGACGAATGGCCTAATTCTGCTCCTATTCCTTATGACCTTAATAAGGATCCACTACCGTCCCAGAGTCAGAGGCAAGAGCATTACCCACTGACTCACTGAGTGGCAGCAATGAGAGGCAGTAAACATATCTCTCCAGTAGCATACAATAAGTCAGTCTTGGACTTCCACACTGCACAGCCAAGCACTAATAAAGCCCCATTCATTCACCAGAGACGGTGTAACATTTTAATTGGCGACACACATCCCTTGATCAAGTGTAGCAAGATGCGGGCTAAAGCGAGGACAAGCTGTCTATGTTGTAATATCTGGTCTGTATGTTTGGATTAGCCAGACCACTGTGACCCTAACTACACAAACAGTGGCAGAAGCAAGACATTATGGAGAATAGTCCCAGCTGCCAGAGCATTAGAGTATGCATCCTTTTTGTACATGTTCCAGCACTGGCTTGACTTTAGATTACAAATTTTAAAATCACAGTTATTAGTGTAATATCAGAGCCTTGTTAAGGAAAAAATTAACTTATACAACATCCTTCATAACATCTGAACGCTCAAATGTTCGTTAAGGCGAGGGTTAGTACGGTGGTGCAGCGGTAGAGTTGCTGCCTCACAGCGCCAGGGGCCCGGGTTCGATCCTGACTAGGGGTGCCGTCTGTATGGAGTTTGTACGTTCTCCCCGTGACAGCGTGGGTTTTCTCTGGGAGCTCCGGTTTCCTCCCACACTCCAAAGACGTGCAGGTTTGTAGCTTAATTATGTTGGTAAGGTTGTCCCAAGTGTGTGTAGGATAGTGTTAGTGTGTGGGGATCGGCGGACCCGATGGTCCGCGGGGCCTGTTACCGCGCTGTATCTCCAAACTAAACAAACTAAGGCAATGGCTGCAGTGTAGGAAACACACCGTTAAGGTTGTGCAACATTAGGGGCCTCAGACGGTGGTGAGCAGTGGTCTGACCCCGAGGGTACCATCCTGAAACTAAAGAACCGCATGACAAAGACAGACACAAAGTGCTGGAGTAACTCAGCGGGTCAAGCAGCGCCTGTGGAGAAAAAGAATGGGTGACGTTTCAGGTCGAGTACTTCATCACCTTCAGACCTTCGTCCGAGAAAGGGTCGCCCGCGACCCGAATGGCTGAAGGAATGATGCTATGAGGCCCTGTCCCACTTACTGGTCCTTGGCTCGCAAATTACGCGACCTCGTCATCACGTTGAGGCGCACGGGCATCGTGTGGCCGCGCGGGGCCGGTCGCACTGAGAAGTGCGGAGGGGGATGGAGTTCTGCGCAATATCGCGTGGCGCTCAGAAATTTTGTAGCAAACAAAATCTTCGCACGCCAACGGTCTCTCACGTAACTGACGGCCAAAGTGGGACAGGCCCAAGACCCTGGCACGTCTCACCGCCAACAGCAGCAGAAGCACGCAAACGATCACCGAACTCGGCCTGGGCCGTTGCGGAACCGGATCCGCCCCCACTTCTACTCCCAGAGCGGGGCCACAAAATTTGAAGATGGACACAAAATGCTGGAGTAGCTCAGCAGGACCGGCAGCATTTCTGGAGAGAAGGAATGGGTGACGTTTCGGGTCAAGACCCTTCTTTCAGGACCATTATCCCCTACAATTAAAATGTGGACAGTGGAAATGTTGGAGACGTTACAACTGGAGAGAATTAGGTTTATCCTAATGGATAAACTTGAGCTTTTTGAACAAATATGGTCTCGATTCACTGATTATATGAAGGGGTAGCTGGGCTCGGCATTGAAACTCAATAAGTACCCGGTGGGAAGATAAAACAAAAATGTTTAATTTCAGATTTATATACTTGTCTCTATATATTATAATTAGAAATTGTTCCATTCATTGATAAGATGTATACTGTTTTCTTTTCCTCACGTATAATAACTGTTTACTAGTTATAGTGTTTTTTTTTTAAATTATTTTTATTTTTTTATTTTTCCCTTTTAATCAAATATAATCATATTCTTCAAATTACTCACTATTCTTTCTTTATACTTTTTTCTTTTTTTCTTTTTCATACTATAAAAACAATGGAGGCCTATATACATGGTTTGGTAATATTTATATAATTTTGGAAAGATGTATTAATTATATCAGAAAAAATTGCTATATTATTTGTAATATGTATGGCCTTTAATAAAAATATATTTTAAAAAAAAAATTAAAAAAAAGACCCTTCTTTCAGACTGAAGAAGAGTCTCGACACGAAACGTCACCCATTCCTTCTCTCCAGAAATGCTGCCGGTCCCGCTGAGTTACTCCAGCTTTGTGTCCATCTTCAAATGACGTCACACGCTCCAAACAGCTGTGCGGATGCATGAAGTCGGCGCGACCTTCGCGGGACCGTTGTGCCTCAACGCGACCACGAGGTCGCGTAATTAGCGTGCCAAGGACACGTGAGTGGGACAGGGGCTTTATTATCACAGTGAAATTCTTTGCTTTGCACACCGCACACAGAGCACGCAAAGAGTCGATGTAGATCAAATGGTCCCCCCCCCCTCGTCCTCGGTGCCCCCCTCCCCCATGTCGGGTCCCTGTTGGCTCTCGCCGGACCCCCATGCCGCCCCCCTCTTCGTTCTCAGCGATCCACCCCCCCCCCCCCCCCCCATCGCCAGCCGTCGTTTTTCTCCAGAGATGCTGCCTGGCCCGCTGAGTCATTCCCCCAACACTTTACGTCTATCCTGAGACACATGTTTGGCCAGGACATCAGTCACATCGATAGACAATAGGCAATAGATGCAACAGTAGGCCATTCGGGCCTTCAGGCCAGCACCGCCATTCAATGTGATCATGGCTGATCATCCACATTCAATACCCCGTTCCTGCCTTCTCCCCTAACTCCGCTATCTTTAAGAGCTCTATCTAACTCTCTCTTGAAAGCATCCAGAGAAATGGCTTCCGCTGCCTTCTGAGGCAGAGAATTCCACAGATTCACAACTCTCTGGGTGAAAATGTTTTTCCTCATCTCCATTCTTAAACTGTGGCCCCTGGTTCTGGACTTCCCCAACATCGGGAACATGTTTCCTGCCTCTAGCATGTCCAATCCCTTAATAATCTTCGATGTTTCAATAAGATTACTTCTCATCCTTCTAAACTGAGTATACAAGCCCAGCCGCTCCATTCTATCAACTATCCCGGAAATTAACCTCGTGAACCTACGCTGCACTCCCTCAATAGCAAGAATGTCCTTCCTCAAATTTGGAGACCAAAACTGCACACAATACTCCAGGTGTGGTCTCACTAGGGCCCTGTACACTGCAGAAGGACCTCTTTGCTTCTGTACTCAACTCCTCTTGTTGTGAGGTCCAACATCCTTCTAATAGAGCAGGAGTTTCATCATCGGGAAGATGGCACCTTCACTGGACCACCAACAAAATAATTTGTCCTGGTCTGTGGAGAGGAACTTGAACCAACAAACCAGTGAGTCAGCGGCAAGGGTTCCTCTTGATGAGCGCAGTCGATGCCTTCCGCTCTCAGAATGTGCGGAGCTCTGTTGAGGAACAACGTTTTGCTTGTTTGTGGCGTTCCTTATGTTACCCTGAAGAATGAGCACCATGCAGGAGGTCCAAAAGCTATCCAGCGATCCGAGTTTTAGCCAAATATTTAGGACCACACATGCTGAATGTCGAGCAGATCCTGTCAATGGGATGGATTGATGGGCAGATAGAGGTGCTGAAACAGGAGGTAAACAGACAACCCAAGGTGATCAAGGAACGTCCAATGTTTAACCCAGGCACCAATCTGGTCACAGAAGGCCGTGGAGGCCAAGTCAGTGGACATTCGTAAGGCAGAGATAGATAGATTCTTGATTAGTACGGGTGTCAGAGGTTATGGGGAGAAGGCAGGAGAATGGGGTTAGGAGGGAGAGGTAGAGTCTGTGGAATTCTCGGCCTCAGAGGGCGGTGGAGGCAGGTTCTCTGGATGCTTTCAAGAGAGAGCTAGACAGGGCTCTTAAAAATAGCGGAGTCAGGGGATATGGGGAGAAGGCAGGAACGGGGTACTGATTGGGGATGATCAGCCATGATCACGTTGAATGGCGGTGCTGGCTCGAAGGGCCAAGTGGCCTACTCCAGCACCTATTGTCTATTGCCTATAGGTCAACCATGATTGAATGGCAGAGTAGATTTGATTGGCCGAATGGCCGAATTCTACTCCTATCCCTTATGACCTTATAGCGTAATACAGCATGAAAACAGGCCCTTCGGCCCAACTTACCCACACCAACCAAATTGCCACATCTCTACACCAGTCCCATCTGCCCACTTTAGCACATATGCCTCCAAGCCTGTCCTATCCATGTGGAAACAAGGAACTGCAGGTGTTAAAGAAGGAACTGCAGATGCTGGAGAATCAAGGGTTACACAAAAAGCTGGAGAAACTCAGCGGGTGCAGCAGCATCTAAGGAGCGAAGGAGATAGGCGACGTTTCGGGTCGAGACCCTTCTTCCAGAGCTCTAGGTGATGGTTTAAAGGCACAAAGTGCTGGAGTGCCTTTTAGTTTAGTTTAGAGATACAGCATGGAAACAGGCCCTTCGGCCCACCGAGTCCATGCCGACCAGTGATCCCCAAACACTAGTACTATAATACACAGTAGAGCTGATTTACAATCTTTACCGAAGCCAAACTGAAAGTGTTTGGACTGTGGGAGGAAACCGGAGCACCCGGATAAAACCCACACGGTCACAAGAGGAATGTGTAAACTACCGCCAGACAGCACCCGAGGTTGGGATCGAACCCGGGTCTCTTGCTCTGTGAGGCGCTAACTTTACCCGCTGTGCCACCGTGCCGCCCTTGAATCTGCCGTGATGGATTCTAATTTTTGCCCTGGGATCATCGTTGCAGATCTCGCCCTGTTGGTCTCCAAAATTAACTGCCCAACAGACAGGTTATGTTATACAGTGCCTCAAGGGTTCCAGTTTGAACAATGCACGTTTGGCAAAATGCACAGTGAAAATCGACCATCAAGAGGGGATCGGCACATGGTGAGCCCAGAGGGGAAGGAGATAGACAGAAAGGCGCTGGAGTAACTCAGTAGGTCAGGCAGCATCTCTGCATTACATGGATATGTGACTCTTCGGTTCAGGGTCCTTCTTCAGAAGACCTCATTACAACCAGTGGCACAGCGGTAGAGTTGCTGCCTTACAGCGCTTGCAGCGCCAGAGCCCCAGGTTCAATCCCGACTACGGGTGCTGTCTGTACGGAGTTTGCACGTTCTCCTACGTGACATGAGTGGGTTTTCTCCGAGATCTTCAGTTCCCTCCCACATTCCAAAGAGGTACAGGTTTATAGACAATAAACAATAGATTATACAATAGGTGCAGTAGTAGGCCATTCAGCCCTTTGAGCCAGCACCGCCATTCACTGTGATCATGGCTGATCATCCCCAATCAGTACCCCGTTCCTGCCTTCTCCCCATATCCCTTGATTCCGCTATCTTTAAGAGCTCTATCTAACTCTCTCTTGAAAGCATCCAGAGAATTGGCCTTCACTGCCTTCTAAGGCAGAGAATTCAACAGAATCACAACTCTGGGTGAAAATTGGCTTGGTATAAGTGTAAATCGTCGCTGGTGTGTGTAGGATAGTGTTAATGTGTGGGGATCGCTGGTGGGTATGGACTTGGTGGGATCGAAGGGCCTGTTTCCATACTGTATCCCTAAAGAAAAATTAAACTAAACCTTCCTGAATGAAGAAGATTTTTGGAAATCCTTAGAAATGCAGGGGTTTCTTGCACAAGAAAGACCATAACTTACTGCCAAGAAAAAAAGTGAGTCAATTGGGAACAACACTAAGCACTTTGTAACTTTGTCAGTGTCCCCATCTTTGCGTGCTTTGTGTATGGTTTACAATAGAAAGAGTTTCACTGTGACATGTCACATGTGATAATGAAGTATCAATAGATCTCTCAATCCATTCTATGCATTGGCACCAGTGGACGTGTGGTCTGGAGTGCCAGCAATGACCACTCCCCCACACCCAACAACACCAGAGATCGGTGTTCTTAGGGAAATCCATCTGCCGCCAGTGAGTCTTTGCAGGTACTTTGATACCTTTCCGTACCACTTAGCCCAGCAATCTATTCAGTTCTGTGGGACAGGTAATTGCCATTCATTGAGAATACATACAAGCACTCATTGCAGTCGCAAGATCATACGAGAGGGCAAACCAGGTGCGGCAGCGGTAGAGTTGCTGCTTTACAGAGCCCGAGACCCGGGTTCGATCCTCGCCACGGGTGCTTGTCTGTACGTTCTCCCCGTGACTGCGTGGGTTTTCTCCGGGTGCTCTGGTTTCCTCCCGCACTCCAAAGCCGAACAGGTTTGTGGGTTAATTGGCTTTGGTAAATTGTAAATTATCCCCAGTGTGCAGGATAGTGTTAGTGTACAGGTCGGTGCAGACTCGGTGGGCCGAATGGCCTGTTTCTGCGCTTGTATCTCTATAGTCTAAAAGACCATCATCCTCCATCTACACTAGACCCACCTGCCTGCTTTTGACCCACAGCCCTCTACCCATTATCTGAACAAATGTTTTCTAAAGGTTGTGATGGTCCCTGCCTCAACTATCTCCTCCAGCAGCTCGTTCCATACACCCACCACCCTTTGTGTAAAACATGTTTCATTGGTCAAGCATTGGGTAAGGGAGTCAGGCAGCGATGTTGTGGCTCCATCCAGAGTCTGGTGTTGTGAGATTAAGGGCAGTGGTAGCTCAATGTTAGACCTTGCCCATGTGAAAAGATAGTGGTTCATAATTCTTCCACATACATCATGGCCAGATATGGGGAGAAACAATGGATGGCTCTCATTGAAACATAGAAAAAAGGTGCAAGAGTAGGCCATTCGGCCCTTCAAGCCAGCACCGCCATTCAATATGATCATGGCTGATCATCCAGAATCAGTGCCCTGTTCATGCTTTTCCCCATATCCCTTGATTCCGTTAGCCCTAAGAGCTAAATCTAACTCCCTTGAAAACATCCAGTGGCCTCCACTGCCTTCTGAGGCAGAGAATTCCACAGATTCACAACTCTCTGGGTGAAAAAGCTTTTCCTCATCTCAGTCCTAAATGGCCTATCCCTTATTCTTAAACTGTGACCCCTGGTTCTGGACTCCCCCAACGTGGGGAACATTTTTCCTGCATCTAGTCTGTCCAATCCCTTAAGAATTTTATAGGTTTCTATAAGATCCCCTCTCATCCTTCTAAATTCCAGTTAATATAAGCCCAGTTGATCCATTCTTTCATCATAGGTCCTGTTCTGCTGATTAATATTTAACTCTAAACCACCGTGTTCAGAGTGAAATCAGATGATTTGCTCATTATCGCGTTGTGGTCTGTGTGTTTAGACCTTGTTTTGTACAAATTAGCTGCTGCATTTCCCAGGCAATAATACAGGTCATGCAGGAAAATGTTCACAGATGTCCGAAGACCACGAAGGGACTGTCCTTGGTATCAACCGCCACGTCCGTTCATAAAGCGCCTTTAATGCTTTGTTTATTTTGTTTAGTTTAGAGATAGGCCGGTAGGCCAAAGGGCCTGTTTCCACGCTGTATCTCGGTAGGCCGTGAGAGGGGCCTTCAGAGATACAGTGCGGAAACAGGCCCTTCGGCCTAACAGGTCCACGCCGACCAGCGATCCCCGTACATTAACACTATCCTACATGCACACTAGGGACAATTTACACTTATACCAGCCAATTAACCTACAAACCTGTACGTCTTGGGAGTGTGTTTGCAGTTAAGCATCACAAAACAAAAGCTGATACCCAACAACATGAGGGACAGGTTTGGTCTAAGTAGGAGGTTGTAAGCAGCATGATGAAAGAGAAGAGAGAAGTGGACAAGATGTCTGTGCTATTGAGGGAGTGCAGCGCAGGTTCACAAGTTTAATTCCCGGGATGGCGGGACTGTCATATGCTGGGAGAATGGAGCGGCTGGGCTTGTACACTCTGGAATTTCGAAGGATAAGAGGGAATCTTATTGCAACATATAAAATTATTAAGGGTTTGTAGGCAGGAAACATGTTTCCAATGTTGGGGGAGTCCAGACCCAGGGGCCACAGTTTAAGAATAAGGGGTAAAGGGCCTGTCCCACTGTACGAGCTAATTCAAGAGCTCTCCCGAGTTTGCCCTGATTCAAACTCAGAGAATTACGGTAATAGCCGCTAGTAGGTACTCGGGGCTCTCGTGGACGTTTTTCAACATGTTGAAAAATCTTCACGAGTCTTCACGAGCTTACCGCGTTTCCTGAGTACCTGCAGTTAGCGTTACGAGCCGCTAAGAGACGTCCCCGAGCTCTGACGTACCCGCTACGTTCATTCTACATGGGTCTTGAGGTGGATTAAATATGTTGCCAAGAGGTATAAATGTATTTAAACAATGGGAAAGATGTTCAGATTTAGACCACACAGTCAGAGCACGTAAGTTTGTGCACCGTGGTATTACAAACACTTCTCAGTGGCAAGACATTGCAGATGCTGCCTGGCCTTTAGATACACTTGGATCTTACCCCTTATTCTTAAACTGTGGCCCCTGGGTCTGGACTCCCCCAACATCAGGAACATGTTTCCTGCCCCATTAGCCATTTAGAACGGAGATGAGGAATCACTTTTTCAAACAGAGAGTGGTGAGTCTGTGGAATTCTCCGCCTCAGAGGGCGGTGGAGGCAGGACACTTTCAAGAGAGAACTAGATAGGGCTCCTGAAGATAGGGGATATGGGGAGAAGGCAGGAACGGGGTACTGATTGTGGATGATCAGCCATGATCACATTGAATGGCGGTGCTGGTTTGAAGTGCCGAATGGCCGACTCCTGCACCTATTGTCTATTGTAGAGCACAGTGGCACAGCTGATAGGGCTCCTGCCTCACAGCGCAAGAGACCCGGACATAATCCTGTCCCCGGCTCCTGTCAGTGTGGAGTTTGCACGTTCTCCCTGTGGCCATGTGGGTTTGCTCCAAGTGCTCCAGTTTCCTCCCACATGCCAAATATGTGCGGGTTTGTTGGTTAATCGGCCCAATGTAAAATTGCCCCTACCTAGTGTGTGGGGAGTGGTCCTGAAAGTGAGATAACATAGGACTGGTGTGAGTGGGTGGTCAATGGTCAGCAGGGGCTCAGTGGACGGTAGGTTCCATGCTGTTTCTCCAAACTAAATGAAATGCTTACGGTCTTGTTCACACAAGAGACTGCAAGTGCTGGAATCCTGAGCAGAAAAAAACGATCTGCTGGCGGGACCTCGCTCAAAGGCTCGGTGGTCGATAGGATCGGTAACCTGCCCGAAGACTCGGAGGGGGGGGGGGGGGGGGGAGGGAGGGAGCTGGACAAGTCGGATGCGAGGGGCAAGGAGGGCGAACCGGGATAATGTCTCCAGCGCCTTCATGGGTCGGCAGCTGGAGGTGGCCCCAGGCCACAAAGATGGCCGGTCGAGAACAGGAGCGGACGTCAGTTCACGTGAACTGCTCTAGTAGATCGATCGCGCAGGCCAACTGGAGTTTGAATAATGTCGCTGCCCGCATGTGCAAATACAGAAAAACACCTTCACTGTGCAGTTGCATTCATGACAACTAGAGCACCATGACAATTGACATCTGTGGGCCGGACCCATGCAGCACAAAAACAGGCCCTTTGGCCCATCCTGCCCAAGCCAACCAAGACAGCATATCTACACTAGTCCCATCTCCATCTAAACCTTTCCTCTCATGTATCTGTGCAAATGATTCCTAACGTCCACGTGTATCTGAAGGCCAGGCAGCATCTGCAATGTCTTGCCACTGTTTGAGAAGTATTTGTAATACCACGGTACACAAACTCACGTGTTCTGACTGTGTGGTCTAAATCTGAACATCTTTCCCATTGTTTAAATACATTTATACCTCTTGGCAACATATTTAATCCACCTCAAGGCTCACTTTCCCACACAGCTTTGGACCATTGCCAATTCACATTTTGACAACAGATGTTTCTTGATTAAAGTTATGAACACAGGGGCGCAGTGGTAGAGTTGCTGCCTCACAGCGCCACAGGCCCGGGTTTGATCCTGACTACAGGTGTTGTCTGTACGGACAATAGACAATAAGTGCAGGAGTAGGCCATTCGCCCCTTCGAGCCAGCACCGCCATTCAATGTGATCATGGCTGATCATCCCCAATCAGTACCCCGTTCCTGCCTTCGCCCCATTTCCCCTAACTCCGCTATCTTTAAGAGTCCTATCTAGCCCGACAGAGTTTGTACATTCTCCCCGTGACCGCGTGGGTTTTCTCCGGGTGCTCCGGTTCCTTCCCACACTCTGAAGACTCGTGAGTTTGTAGATTCATTGGCTCCTGCAAATTGTCCACAGTGTGTAGGATAGAACTAATGCACGGGTGATCGCTGGTTGGCATGGTTAAGCCGAAGGGCTTATTTCCATGCCGTATCCCTAAACTGAACCTAAAACCCTAAACCTAAACCCGAACCTAAAACTATTGATGAAAAGTTCAGGCCCACACTCCTTGGGGTTTAGCAGTGACTTGCTTCCACTCCAGGTTTTAGTTTCGTTTTTTGCTCAGAGATACAGCGTGGACTCGCTGTCCGGAGCCTGGAATCCCTCGCCAGGGATAGCCAGAGCAGAGCTCCGACCGCCTGCCTGCGGCCTACAACATCCTGAAGCCGCGGTCTGCGGTAAGAAAGTACTGTTGCGGGACCTCCAAGCTGCGGAGTGTGTTCGACCGTCCCGACGAGAGGGCCTATACATCCGGTCATCCGTAGCGGCGACTGCGGAGGGTTTTATGGCCCCGACCACGGGTGAACAAGGAGGAGGACTGCCTGAACTTTGTGCCTTCCACCACAGTGAAGAATGCCGTGGTAGATGTTCGTGTTAAATCTTATTGTGTATTGTGTGATCTTTTTTTTATTGTACCGCTGCTGGCAAATTCATTTCACTGCACCTTCGGGTGTATGTGACGAATAAAATTGACTATTGACTATCCTACACACACTTGGGACAATTTACACAAACACAAAGCCAAATAACCTACAAACCTGTACGTCTTTGGAGTGTAGGAGGAAACCAAAGATCTGGGAGAAAACCGACACGGTCACGAAGGGGAACGTACAAACTCCGTCCAGATCGTAGTCGGGATCGAACCCGGGTCTCCAGTGCTGCAAGCGCTGTAAGGCAGCATCCCTATCGCCCGTGGGATCGGAGGCGATCCCTCGTAGGAACCACGGACACTTGCAGAGACGGACGGGCAGTGCAGGACAGGGCTGGTGTCTGGGCAGTGGGTGAAGTTGTGGACCTCTCCGCTGCGCCCGCGTGTCCTTGATGCAAGGCCTCAAACAACCACCACACTTTGCGTAACGAAGATGGGCCGTGCTTCATCTGTCAAGCATGGTGGTCTTGTTGCCGCTCCAGTTAAGAGTTTGGTGTTTTGACTTAATTGAGGCAATTGACTTTATCATCCATCTAAGGTTACAGGGAGAAGGCAGGAGAACGGGGTTGAGACAGAAACATAGATCAGCCATGATTGAATGGCAGATCAGACTAGATATGCCAACTGGCCTAATTCTGCTTCTATGTCTTATGATCCACCACATCAATCCATTTTCCAAATTTGGAAGCAATTGGAGGCTCCTGGTTTATGTCGCTCTCGCCACATGGACCATAGAGTCATACGGCACGGAAACAGGCCTTGCGGCCTACCTTGTCAAAGCCAAACAGGATATCCCATCTATGCCAGTCCCACCTGTCTGTGTTTGGGTCATATCCTTCCAAGTCTTTCCTATCTGTCCAAATGTCTTTTAAACGTTGTGATAGCCCCTGCCTCAACCACTGCAGCAGCATCTATGGAGCAAAGGAA
This sequence comes from Raja brachyura, assembly GCA_963514005.1. The sequence continues at coordinate 8,683,582 of OY740818.1, forward strand.
ATAGGCAACGTTTCGGGCCGAAACCCAAGGGTTTTGGCCCGAAACGTTGCCTATTTCCTTCTGCAGTTCCTTCTTAAACACAGAGCTAGCTTAATATTGGTTAAACCCATTTTCCGCAGCACATAGTTGGTTCTCACCCTAATAATAGTGATCGTGGCCACAAAATTATCACGATTCACAAATTCATGACATGGGAGATGAGGATTAATGACAAAAATGACATGCTGGTTTTCCCTTTAATCTGCCTACTTTTGTAAAGAGAATGGGGCGGCACGGTGGCGTAGCGGTAATGTTGCTGCCTGGAGACCCGGGTTCGATCCCGACTACCGGTCCTGTCTGTACATTCTTCCTGTGAACTTTCTCCAAGGTCTTCAGTTTTCTCCCACACTCCAAAGAAGCACAGGTTAGTAGATGAATTGGCTTGGGTTTGTACACTTGGTATAAGTGTAAATTGTCCCTAGTGTGTGCAGCACTTGTGTTAATGTGTGGGGATCGCATGGCGGTGCGGAATGGGTGGCCCTTTCTCCTGCCTCTCCTTTCTCCTAGCGTTCACTCCTCCCCCCACAATCGGTCTGAAGAAAGTTCCCAACCCGCAGAGATGCCGCCTGACCTGCAGAGTTACTCCAGCGCTCTGCGCCTTCTTTTGTAAACCAGCGTCTGCAGTTCCTCGCTTCTGCATTGTAATGAGGCCCAACTTACACAAACCATTGACAAGACATGCATCGCAGCTGCAAGGCTGCACAGTGTGTGCCGAATATTCAAGCAAGCAAGAATAACAACTTTACAAAGTGGCATACGACCGTCTATCTTTTGACCCATTGAAGGGAGTTGCAATATTTTAGGAAACGTCCTGCCAATAGTTTTAGAATTTGTTAGTTTACACTTGAAATACTCTGGATTTATGATAAATATTGGGCTTTGCTATCTTGAGTGTGATGAATGATTGGGACTCAGCTTTATTAACAAAACACAGCTGCACCAGGGAGAATGCAAGTCTCATGGGCAAAGGTTAATTGAATCTCATGAATGTCTTTTTTTTTTCTCCTTGCCCTCCCAAAACTAATTGCAAGTCGAGAAAATGACTTGCTATAAAATACAGACAGATGTTGCTTGTACGACCGTTGCAGCGAGAGTTTCTGTGGGTGCGAATAAACCAGACGCCTCTCTCCAAGCTCCACGCTGCACCAAAGTGCTTTCTTCTTGGGCTCAGCAAGGTGATCTTCGTGTTAATATTCCCACTTCCCAAGCCAAGGATTCACACGGCTAAAAGAAACAATGGGATAAAGGAGAGACCAAAGGAGACACAAGGAACAGCAGATGCTGGGCTCCAAAAAAAAAGACACAAAGTGCCGGTGTAATTCAGCGGGGGTCAGGTAACTTCAAACTGAATGTTAATAGGTGATGCTTTGGGTAAGGTCCCGTCCTCAGACTCAAGAACATCATCTATTAGCACCTAGGGCAGTTACGGTGGCACAGCAGTAGAGTTGCTGCCTTACAGCAAAATGTAGTGCCAGAGACCCGGGTTCGATCCCGACTACGGGTGCTGTCTGTATGGAGAGAGAGAGAGAGTAAAAGCCCTGTCCCACTTTCCCGAGTTTTCGAACTCAGGGAATTACGGGAATAGCCGTTCGTAGGTACTCGGGGCTATTTTTTTTAAACTCGTGGACATTTTTCAACATGTTGAAAAAACGTCCCGACTTACCTGATGCCCCGAGTTCCTACGGCTGGCATTACGAGCCGCTACGAAACATCCACCCACTCCTACGGGCTCGCTACCGACATTCCCCGAGTTCAAATCAAGGGGAAAACTCGGGAGAGTTCATGAGTAACTCGAGGAAAGTGAGACAGGGACTTTAAGAGTTGGTTCATTGTTACAGTTGCAGACAATGGAAACAATGGCATTCGCACTTGTGACGGCATGATTGCGTACAGTTCTGGTCTCCAAATCTGAGGAAGGACATTATTGCCATAGAGGGAGTGTATAGAAAGGTTCACCAGACTGATTCCTGGGATGTCAGGACTGTCTTATGAAGAAAGACTGCATAGACTCGGTTTATACTCTCTGGAATTTAGGAGATTGAGAGGGGATCTTATAGAAACTTACAAAATTATTAAAGGGTTGGACAGTCTAGATGCAGGAAGATTGTTCCCGATGTTGGGGAGGTCCAGGACAAGGGGTCACAGCTTAAGGATAAGGGGGAAATCCTTTAGGACCGAGATGAGAAGAACTTTTTTCACACAGAGAGTGGTGGGTCTCTGGAACTCTCTGCCACAGAGGGTAGTTGAGGCCAGTTCATTGGCTATATTTAAGAGGGAGTTAAATGTGGCCTTTGTGGCTAAGGGGATCAGAGGGTATGGAGAGAAGGCAGGTACGGGATACTGAGTTGGATGATCAGCCATGATCATATTGAATGGCGGTGCAGGCTCGAAGGGCCGAATGGCCTACTCCTGCACCTAATTTCTATGTTTCTATAACAGGCAAGTAATCACAGTGCTCAAGAATAGCACAATAAACAGAAACAAAAATCAAAGGTTAGAAACTCAATTATTTTTCCAAAAAGCCCAATGTATTTCAACCAACCAAGAAAGTTCATAGTGCAGTTAGTGCTGAGCCTGATGGTTGATGGGCAGAAGACGTTCTTGAACCTGGGCGTCACGGTTTTCAGACTCCTATACTTTGTACGTGATGGCAGAAGTGAAATGAGAGCATGGCCAGGGTGGTGTGGGTCCCTGATGATGCTGGCTGCCTTTTTAAATATTCATACAAGGACACCTGTCCTTGTTCTCGGAATCACCACGTTGAGATACTTTGGCCCTCAAGAACCTCACAGTGGTTGAGATGCTGCCGGATAATCTCATTGAAACATATAAGATTGTTAAGGGTTTGGACATGCTAAAGGCAGGAAACATGTTCCCGATGTTGGGGGAGTCCAGAACCAGGGGCCACAGTTTAAGAATGAGTAAGCCATTAGGAACGGAGACGAGGAAACACTTTTTCTCACAGAGATTTGTGAGTCTGTGGAATTCTGCAGAGGAAGCCATTTCTCTGGATGCTTTCAAGAGAGAGTTAGAGAGAGCTCTTAAAGATAGTGGAGTTAGGGGAGAAGGCAAGAACGGGGTACTGATTGGGGACGATCAGCCATGATCACATTGAATGGCGGTGCTGGCTCGAAGGGCCGAATGGCCTACTCCTGCACCTATTGTCTATTGCCTATAATGCCAGAGACCCGGGATCGATCCTGACTATCATCCTTCTGTCTTTCCAGAGTTCATAGGTTCTCTCTGTGACCACCAGGGTTTTCTCAGGGTTCTCCGGTTCCCTCCCACATTCCAAAGAGGTGCAGGTTTGTCGGTTAATTGGCTTCTATAAATTGTTCCCAGTGTGCAGGACAGAACTAGTGCACGGGTGGTTACTGGTCGGCATCGACTCACTGGGTCATAGGGCCAGTTTCCACGCTGTGTCTCTACAAGCACTAAACTCAAGCTCTTCAGGGTTCCGTGGTCCAATTCCATGCCCCCAGTGAGTTGCTTTAGCTCCTGGATGACCAAATCTATGAAGCGTTAATGTTGTCATTCTTGTTTTCAGGTCCACGCACCCACTCTCTATCCCGACCCAGGCATGAGATTGTTATAGCCCTGTCCCACGGTGCGAGTTCATTCCAAGAGCTCTCCCGAGTTTTAAATAAAATCAAACTCGTGGTAAGCACGGAGAATGAACGTAGCGGGTACGTCGGAGCTCGGGGACGTCTCTTAGCAGCTCGTAGCACTAACAGCAGGTACTCGGGAAGACTCGCTAACGGCAGGTAAGCACGGGAAGACTCGTGAAGATTTTTCAACATGATGAAAAATGTCCACGAGAGCCCCGAGTACCGACGAGTGGCCATTACCGTAAATCTCCGAGTTCGAATCAGGGCAAACTCGGGAGAACTCTTGGAATGAACTCGTACCGTGGGACAGGGCTTTAAGGCAACCTCTATCCATCTGAAGAAACAGCGCAATCCAAAACATCACCTGTCCATGTGCTACAGAGATCCTGCCTGACCCGCTGAGTTACTCCAGCACCTTGTGTCCTTTTCCCACTCTTGTACCTTGTTTTAAAATGTTTTTTTTGCCCCTACCCCAACGACCTCCTCTGGCACCTCGGCCCATACACCCATCACACTCTGTGTGATTTGCTCCTCAGTTTACATATGAAATATTTTCCCCTTTCCCAATTTGTGTCTTTTCCAGTAAGCCAACATCGGCCGTTCCTGGCATCTGCATTCTGCTCTTCATGGTTTCTTTCCCCATAGCCCATTCACTCCACTGCTAGCTGTCCCTTGTGCCCTCCCTCTCATCTCCGGACCCGATCCTCTCCAGCTCCCTGCCTCCTTGACCAAACTTTTGCTCACTTTGTAATGGTCCCTTATGTGGTTCAGGCTTAACGATTGAAACATAGAAAATAGGTGCAGGACTATGCCTTTTGGCCCTTCGAGCCAGCACCACCATTCAATATGAGCATGGCTGATCATCCAAAATTGGTACCCCACCCCGTTCCTGCTTTCTCCCCAATATCCCTTCATTCCATTAGCCCTAAGAGCTAAATCTAACTCTCTCCTGAAAACATCCACTGCCTTCTGTGGCAGAGAATTCCACAGATTCACAACTCTCTGGGTGAAAATGTTTTTACTCATCTCAATCCTAAATGGCCTACCCCTTATTCGTAAACTGTGACCCCTGGTTCTGGACTCCCCCCAACATGGGGAACATTTTTCCTCGCAGTGATAAACCTCCGTCAAGGCAAGAAGGGGGCATCTGGACACCCTCAAGGCTTTGTAAGGTCACAAGTTATTATAATAATAATAGCCTTTATTTCAGACTCAAGGTCCAGGCAAGGGGCAACATTACAGAAAAATACATTGCATACAAAAAGACCATGAAATACATACAATCTTAGTTTATCACTTATAAAGGCTTCAACAATTATATATTAAAAAAAACACAATACATGATTTAAAATCCAGAATAAAAAAGAAAGATCAATGTCCTACAACGAGACAGCACTACCAGTGTCTCTACAACTGGGATTGGTCGCGTGTAGTGCTAAACCTTATGTTTGACAAGGCCACGATAATTACATTTTTAGAGTCATTTGTCCTGCAAATGAATTTGTACATGTGATTTCTTAGGATACCTTCTAAAGTACCGACTCCTGCAGCCACAAGCATGTTACCACCACTACACCCTCTGGGTATCCTTTGCAGTGTTCTCATGGCATCAGTAGAGGCCACTTCTAGTCTATGCAAACTTGTCTTTCCGTAGTTCGATCACAGGTGCGCAGTATAGAGTGGTGTGCAATATGCCCTAAACAGCAACATCTTCACCACATCAGTACACGCACCAAACTTACGCAAGAGAATATTCGCCTGTACATACAGCATACGTTGTTGCCTATAAATATCCTCATCATCTGCCATTTGTTCTGTAATAAAATGCCCCAGATATTTTACCTTATTACAGACAGTAAGATTATTGTCAGACAATTTAAAATCAGGATATTTTAGGCATTTATCCTGTTTGGTTCTACAGATCATAAGAGCACTCTTACAAGCATTATATTTACTATCATGTTCCGCACCATACACAGTACAGAAAGTAAGGATCTGCTGGAGACCAGTGCTAGATGAACTAACGACCACAAGATCATCTGCATACATAATATGGTTCACTAAAATATTACTAATCATGCACCCAGTATTACAGGCTTTCAATTGTTTGGACAGATCATCAATATAAAGATTAAAAAGGACTGGGGACAAAATTCCACCTTGTCTAACCCCATTGCTAACCCCAAATGGGGCTGAGACCCTATTGCCCCATTTTATTTGCATAGTCTGGTGGGCAAACCAGTAGGTCAGAATTCCCACAATGTATTTAGGCACCCCTCTTTGACTCATTGTAACAAACAGCTTTCTGTGATTAACACGATCAAAGGCTTTGGAAGCATCAATAAAGCACATAAGGAGTGAAGAGTTTTTGCCTCTATATTTGTTTACAATCTCCTTTAGGGCAGATATGCACAAGTCAGTGCCACGTTTAGCTTTAAAACCAAGCTGGTTATCTGTGGAGTCAACAAACTCATTTACTCTATCCAGCAGAACTCTTTCAAGGAATTTTGACAATATGCTGGCTAACGCTATGGGCCTGTCATTATTTAGGCTGCCTACTTGACCAGCTTTATCCTTAATGACCAGCACTAGCAGAACAGACAGCATTGAGTCTGGTAACGAGCTATGAATCATCAAGCCAGTAAACCAAATAGCAAGGAGAGGAGCTATACTTAAGATGTTCAGCAGAGATATGATCCAAGCCACTTGCTTTGTTGTTGGACAGCTCGTTCATGGCATGATGCACCTCATGTGACATTTTTAGAGTTATTTGTACATGTGATTTCCCTCGAGTCATTACTCTCAATATTGTCCACCCTATACAAGTCACCTTGTGCACAGTTGAATAAAGTGCCATAATATAGTCGTTGTTCCGGAGATTCTATCTACAGTGCATGGTAGAGAGGTTTTGCGACTGATATTGATATTTCTATTGTTTATTTTAACATAGCCAGCATTCCAGCATCTATGTGCAGACCTCTACTCCGCTGTGCTTTAAATAGGCCCTGATCTGCAAGCGGAGGCCACAGTATAAAGGATGCATTAAGCCCGCACCAGTCGACACTCTCCTGTGAATTCAATGGGAATTTGGGGTTGAAGACCAGATCTGTACCGAGCCTCTGTGCGGCGATGAAAGGGTGTGGGGGCTGTTGGCTCTCGGCAAGAGAGCCTCTGTGTTCATTCTGGCAGAGGAGCTCGGCGCTGGAAACGCAATACGGCCCAACGTGACCCACACCATTGCCGTGGGAGCTCGCTTGGGACATGGGCCACAGTCAATGCAGTTACCAAGGAAGTGTGCTGAATAGTTTAGACATACAGCACGCAAACACTGAGTCCACTCAGACCAGCGATCCCCGCACACTAACACTATCCGGCACACACTAGGGACAACTTACCCTTACACCAAGCTAATTTCCCTGCAAGCCTGCACGTCTTTTGGAGTGTGGGAGGAAACCGAAGATCTCGGAGAAAACCCACGCGGTCACGGGGAGAACGTACAAACTCCGTACAGACAGCACCCGTAGTCGGGATCGAACCCAGGTCTCCAGCACAGTAAGCGCTGTAAGGCAGCAACTCTACCCCTGCGCCACCATGCCGATCTAGATTCAGCCCCCGCTGAAACCAAGTCAGATCCCTCTGCACTGTCTCAGTCATAGAGGACCAGAGGACCAGGACTAGTCCAGCCCAGAACCAGAGGTCATATTCTCAGAATTAAAGGACATTCGTGTTGGAAGGGGATAAGGAGGAATTTAGTTAGTCAGAGGGTGGTGAATCTGTGGAATTCATTGCCACAGAAGGCTGTGAAGGCAAAGTCAATGGATATTTCTAATGCGGATACAGATAGATTCTTGATTAGTAAGGGTGTCAGGGGTTATGGGGAGAAGGCAGGAGAACGGGGTTAGGAGGGAGAGATAGATCAGCCACGATTGAATGGCGGAGTAGACTTGATGGGCTGAATGGCCTAATTCTGCTCCTGTCACTTATAAACTTATGAGAGTGACACAGCACGGTGGTGCAGCTGGTAGAACCTCTGCCTCATGGTGCCAGAGACCCTGGTTCGATCCTGACCTCGGGTGCTGTCTGTGTTCTCCCCACGTTCTCCCCACGACCGAGTGGGTTCCTTCCGGGTGCTCGGGTTTCCTCCCACACCCGAACGACGCGCAGGTTTTTAACGTTAGTCTGGCTCTGTAAAATTACTCTAACGTGTGGAGAGTGGGTGCAAAAGTGGAACAATATAGAACTAGTGTGCACAGGTGATTTATGGTTGGCCTGGACTCTGTAGCTGAAGGACCTTTTTCTATGCTTTATCTTTAGTTTAGAGATGCATCATGGAAACAGGCCCTTCAGCCCACTGAGTCCAAGCCGACCAGTGATCGCCCGTACACTACACACTAGAGACAACTTGCAAGCAGACAATGAACCTACAAAACCGCAAGTCTTTGGAACGTGGGAGGAAACCGGTGCACCATAATAAAATCCCCAACTAAATTACCCTTCACCAGCAACACCAACACACCAATCCTGTTAACATCCTCGTGAATCTTATCTGCATGCGTTCCAGCTTAATGACTTTTGATAGCTCTTTCACGATTCTGCGGGTGGGGGTGCATGGCCGTTCTTAGTTGGTGGAGCGATTTGTCTGGTTAATTCCGATAACGAACGAGACTCCCAAATGCTAAAGAGTTAGGTGACCCCCCCCCCCCCCCCCCCGAGCGCCTCTTTCCTTCATTCCAGATATGCTGCTGCACCCGCTGAGTTTCTCCAGCATTTTTGTGTGACTTCCTTCCTAAGGCTGGAAGAGCAGAACTGTCCACAATGCTTTCCTACTTCCACACTCCAATCCTCTTGCGACACGGTGGCGTGGCGGTAGAGTTTCCGCCTCACAGCGCCAGAGTCCCAGGTCCAACCCTGACTACTGGTGCTTATCTGTATGGAGCCTGTACGTTCTCCCCGTGACCCGCGTGGGGTTTCTCTGAGATCTTTGGTTCCCTCCCACTCTTCAAAGACGAACGGGTTTGTAGGTTAATTGGCTTGGTATAAATATAAATTGTCCCTAGTGTGTGTAGGACAGCGATAGTGCTGGGATCACTGGTCGGTGCAATCTCGATGGGCCGAAGGGCCTGTTTCCACGCTGTATCTCTAAACTAAACTTAAAATAGATGGATTACGGAAATGACTGAGACCTTACATTTGGAAAAAAAAAGTTTTGTCAATTGACAAACCAGAATTATTTGTTAGAATATGGTCTCCCATTTATTGAATTCTTGAAAATGTGAATTGGTTTTTAACACAGGATCAGCGTTGAAGCCCGAGTCTGGGATTGGATGAATAGTTACACTCAACATCTCCTGGATCTATCTCCACAAGCTTGTTATTTGTAATTTATTTTTTCGTCTTCTTTTTCTCTTTATTAAATTATAGTTTCACTTATCTTTTTCTCTCTCTTTGTCTTTAATCCTTTAAAAAAAATTCACACTAAAAATGAAGCTATGTAGGAACTCTGTAATTAAATTGCCGCTTACTATTATTTGTATACATGCTCCTAATAAAAATATTTTTTTTAATTTTTAAATGGATATTGGCAGTTCCGGCATATGAATCATACTCCATGTTTGATGCCACTCTTAAAGTACTGTTGCACCAGTACCAATGGCAATCTCTCGCCCTGTACTGTACTCATGGGTTCTGGTAGAGCAAAAGCTGAGTTTATGGTTCAACAGACAGTTTTCTGGGCCAGTGATCCAGGAACAAGTGGTGAGAATCCACCAAGGCAGCTGGAAATTCGTGCAATTAAATCCATTTGCAATTACCAACTTTGATTTTGTTACAACCCACCTGGTTCACCAGCATCCTCTAGTGAAGGGGTAAAAAAAAATGACACAAAGTACAGGAGTAAAGGGGCTGTCCCACTGCGGTGACCTAATTGGCGAGTTTAGGAGAGCTTGAAAAAGTGTCATGTTGAAGACCTCCTTCAATCTCCATTGACTATGTTGAAGACTAGCTTCGGGAAAATTGGACACCGTATAGTGGAGAGTGAAGATGACCTCCTTCGACCCCCCTTCGACAATGTTGAAGACGATCTACGACTACCTTCAACTACCTACGAATAACATTCCGACCTACTTCGACTAAACCTACGAGTAAAAAAAAGTATTCTTTTCTTTCCCATGGCGACCTTTTTTTCACTCGAGGGCATTTTTCAGCATGTTGAAAAACACGCCGCGACCTAGCTGAGGCCTCGAGTACGCGGGGACTAATTTTGAGCATGAAGGAGAGTTACAAAGACCTCCCAGGACCTTGTGTCGACCACGCTGCGAGTATGAGTCGAGGGCAAACTCTTCTAAACTCGCCAATTAGGTCGCCACAGTGGGACAGCCCCTAAAAGTAGCATCTCTGGAGAGCATGGATAGGTGATGTTTCAGGTCAGGACCTTCTTTAGACTAGTGTGAACAGGTGATCAATGGTCGGTGGGCGGAAGGGCTTGTTTCGCAGCTGTATCTCTCAACTAAACGTTAAAATGCAATTATTACAAAATAAATAAATAAATGCATCTCTCGAGAACATGGGCAGGTGACGTTTCAGGTCAGGACCTTTCCTCAGATTTGAAGCAGACCTGAATTGTTGCCTATCCATGTACTTCAGAGATGCTGTCTGACCTGCTGAGTTACTCCAGCAGTCTAAGCGTTTTTTGGAAACCACTATCTGCAGTTCCTTGTTGTTTACGTTTTAATGAAGAAAATCTGTCATCCGTACCAGTCTGACCAACATGTGATTCTGAATCCATGAGTACATCTAGCTCGAAGGTAGACACAAAATGCTGGAGATACTCAGCGGGACAGGCAGCATCTCTGGAGAGAAGGAATGGGTGACGTTTCGGGTCGAGACCCTTGCTCAATTGTTCAGGGGCAAAAAGGCACAGATAATAAATGCTACTGAAGCTCACAGTGATGAAACGTCCGTGAAAGTGACTCCCAGCTCATAATACTCTAAGTTAACGATCAACATGAACCAGTTGTGAAAAGTTAGCAGTTGACTCCAACGTTTTGGAGGAACTTAGCAGTCAGGCAGCATCTGGGGAGGGAATGGACAGATAATGATTCAGGTCGGGGACTCCGAAGACCTGAACTGTCATCTGCATGTGAAGAAGAGTCCTGTCCCTAAATCTCATCTCTCGTTTCCCTCCACAGATGTGTCTCCATTACTCGGGGATGTCGCCCAAATGATGACCAGACATCGGCATGGAACAAGTGTAGATGGGGCATGTTGGTCAGTATGGGCAAGTTGGGCCGAAGGGCCTGTTTCCACGTGTAGGACTCCCTCCCAACACGCTGGGAAATAATTGGGAGCGTTCAAAATTGATGACCGCGACTGATTGATCTCCTGTGACAAGAATTGTGGATCAAAAAAGTCCCTGAGTGAAACAAAGACACACATCAGTCACGGTGAAACAAGCTGGAGGATGTGAAAGGAACTGTGAAAGGATGTGAAGGTGGACATTAATATACTTAATCGAATGTAGGCACAAAATGCTGGAGTAACTCAGCGGGCGAGGCAGCATCTCTGGAGAGAAGGAATGGGCGGCGTTTCGGCTCGAGACCCTCCTTCCGACCCTGAATTCGCCGATTTTAGGTTGAACATTGAATTCTCCGATATTAGGTAAGCTCTAACAACTGCCCCTCCCCACTTTCTCCGCACCGCCCCCTCCTCTGTGCCGCATCTGGACTTGCCCCCATCTCTCCCCGCCTCCTCCAATCCTTCCTCTTGCTTCACAATTTGCAACTCTTGATGATGATGATGATGGTCATACTGTTTTATCACGTACCTAGATACAGTAACATTCTTTGTTTGTGCATAGAAAGTACGCAGAAAAGTCGCCACACAAGGCACCAACAAAGTTACAAAAAGTACTCACCCCCCCTCCCCCGACAGATCCCCCTTAGTTCTTGTCGCCCCCCCCCCACTACCCTCCATTCTTGATCCCAAAAGGGTCTTGACCCGAAATGTCACCCATTCCTTCTATCCAGCGTTACTCCAGCATTTTGTGTCTCCCTTCTTCAATCCCTTCAGCCTCACACCTTCTGCTTTAATCTCCGGCCTTTGATGCAACCATCTGCCTAGCAACCCCCACCCCCCCTCCTCTCCTCACTGTGACCACCTAGTACCAACCTTTGTCCTGTCTCTCCTACCTGCCAGCTTTCTCCCCCACCTCCTCCCCCCACAATCAGTCTGAAGAAGGGTCCCGACCTGAAACGTCACATGTCCATGTTCTCCAGAGATGCTGCCTGACCCGCTGACTTACTCTGTGTGTCCTCTCAGCCAATAGAAGCTTGGGCACATGTTTAAATGGAGAGAGTTTGGCGTATGATTGTGGGCCTTGCATTGCAATATCTATCAATATTTCACCACTCTGAAGTCGATACAAGGCTAACAAAAATGCACCACAATACCAAGGTGGCGCAGGGGTAGAGTTGCTGCTTTATAGCGCCAGAGACCTGGGTTCAACCCCGACTATGGGTGCTGTCGAGGTGGAGTTTGTACATTATCCCTGTGACTGCATAGGTTTTCTCCAGGTGCTGCGGTTACCTCCCACACTTCAAATATGTGCAGGTTTGTAGGTTAATGTTCTTCTGTAAATTGTCCCTAGTGCGTTGGATAGTGCTAGTGTAAAGGGTGATGGCAGGTCAGCGCAGACACGGTGGGCTGAAAGGCCCGTTTCCACACCATATCTCTTGGTCTTACCGTGTCCATGCCGACTATTGATCACCCGTTCTTACTAGTTCTATGTTATCCAAGGTTCAAGATTAGTTTATTGGTCACATACACCAAATGGCGTAGTGAAATGTTTCTTGCCAATTTCATAAGGAGCAATTTACAGAGGGCAAATAAACCAACAAACCCGCACCTCTTAGGGATGTGGGGGGAAACCGGAGCACCCGGAGGAAACCCACGCGGTCATGGGGAGAACATGCAAGCCGTGCCAGGATCGAACCCGGGTGTCTGGCTCTAGGCAATGGCTCTACCAGCTGCACCATTGTGCTGTCCTAGTTGTGTTATGCTCCAGTCCCACTTAGGAAACCTGAACAGAAACCTCTGGAGACTTTGCGCCCCAACCAAGGTTTCCTTGCGGTTCCCGGAGGTTTTTGTCAGTCTTCCTAATGGTCGAAAGTGGTTTCCGTTTTAGAAATCGGTGATTTTTTAGTCGAAGCCGTTTGCGGTGCTAGTTGAAGGTGGTTGCTGGAGGACAAAAACCTCCGGGAGCCGCACGGAAACCTTGGGTGGGGCGCAAAGTCTCCAGAGGTTTCCATTCAGGTTTCCTAAGTGGGATAGGGGCATTTAGTCTTCCAGGTGAACAAGGTGTGATACTCTGAAAAGCCAACATTAATGGGTTTCGTATAGAGATGCCAGTATCTTTGTCTGAATACAAGCAACCAAGGTCAGGATCGAACCCGGGTCTCTGGCGCTGCGAGGCTGCAGTTCTACCAGCTGCACCAATGGCTGCGGCATTACGCTGCAATGTATCTTGCGCTGTGAGAGCAATGTGCCTCTACCGCAATATTTTCCCAAAATATAAAAAAAAATGACTAGCAATGCTTTGCAATCTAATTGTCTGTGAACCAATCTGCAAACCCTTTCACTATTCTCCGAGAGAAGTAAGCAAGTAAGTTTATTGGCCAAGTATTCACATACAAGGAATTTGCCTTGGTGCTCCGCCCACTGGTAACAACATGACATACAGTGACAGTTACAAATGACTCAGAAAACACTAAACATTAATAGTAATAAAACATTAATGATAAAACACCATTGATCAAGCACGTGAACCAACAAAATACAAAAACAATATTCGGCTCATGAACTTGGGGATTCTTGGGACAATTTGCCATTAAAGTGTGGTGATCCAGAATCAAGGATGAAGACCGTCCAGGTCTTTAACCCAGTCTGCCGATCCCACCATGGAACACTAACTGCAGATGGAAGATCATCAACTTGGTGATCATTGGAATTTGGAACTTTGTAAGCGCCCTTTATGGGCCACTATTCAAATACCATGGGAATGCTGGACTTCCAATGAAAGAAGCTCCTACCCGCTCCAAGATTGTGTGCCTTGGAATGACCCGAGGCAGTTGACACACCACCTCCATGGAGAATGGCTATTTAATGAATGAATGAGTTTATTGGCCAAGTATTCACATACAAGGAATTTGTCTTGGTGCTCCGCCCGCAAGTGACAACATGACATGCTTTCAAGAGAGAGATCTGGATAGGGCTCTTAAAGATAGTGGAGTCAGGGGATATGGGGAAAAGGCAGGAACGGGGTACTGATTGGGGATGATCAGCCATGATCACATTGAATGGCGGTGCTGGCTCGAAGAGCTGAATGGCCTACTCCTGCATCTATTGTCTATTGTCATACAGTGACAGTGATACATAAAACATTAATATTAAAACATTATTGATTAAACATGTGAATTAAATAAAATACCAGAGCAAAAGGAGGCTACAGTTTTTTGGTTGTTGAGTAGAGCTACTCCTCATGGAAAAAAGCTGTTTTTATGTCTGGCTGTGGCAGCTTTGACAGTCCGGAGTCGCCTTCCAGAGGGAAGTGATTCAAAGAGTTTGTGGCCAGGGTGAGAGGGGTCAGAGATGATCTTACCCGCTCGCTTCCTGGCCCTTGCAGCGGTCAGTTCGTCAATGGAGGGAAGAATAACCATCTCAGTAGATCGGACGATTCGCTGCAGCGTCCGGATATCGTGCTTGATGGCTGAGCCAAATCAGACCATGATGGAAAAGGTGAGGATAGACTATAAGATGGCCGTGTAGAATTGGACCATCATTGCCTGTGGCACATTGTGTTTCCTCAGCTGCCGTAGGAAGTACATCCTCTGTTGTGCCTTTTTGACTGTAGAGTCGATGGTAGCCCCCCACTTAAGGTCCTTGGAGATGATGGTTCCCAGGAACTTAAAAGACTCCACAGATGTGACAGAGGTGTTGGTGATGTTGAGTGAGGTGAGGGGAACTTCCTAAAGTCTACAATTAATTCCATTGTCTTAAGAGCATTGAGCTCCAGGTTGTTGCGATGGCACCAGGACGCCAGCTGTGACACTTCCTGTCTGTAGGCAGATTCCTCCCCATCCTGGACCAGTCCAATCAGGGTTGTGTCGTCCGCAAACTTGAGAAGCTTGACAGGGGTGTCTGTGGAGGTGCAGTCGTTGGTGTAGAGAGAGTGGAGGAGAGGAAAGAGTACACAGCCTTGCGGTGCTCCTATGCTGAGCGTTTGCGGGTCCGAGATGTGCTTTCCCAGCCTCACATGCTGGTGATCCACCGACAGAAGGGTTCAGGCACAGTCAACTCGGAATGTTTGGAGCACAGTAACTCTGGCACACAACTCTGTGTTGAATGCAGAGCTAAAATCAACAAACAGGATCCTCCCATAGGTCCCCTGGCAGTCTAGGTGCTGGAGGATGAAGTACAGGCCCATGTTGACTGCGTCATCCACAAATCTATTGGCCCGATATGCAAACTGCAGAGGGTGCAGCTGGGAGTTTGTGATATTTTTCAGCTTAAGGCAGCCTTGCCAGTGCACATTTAGTTTAGTTTAGAGATGCAGCGCTGAAACAGGCCCTTCAGCCCACCAAGTCCGCGCTGACCAGCGATCCCCGTATGCTAGCACTACCCTACACACACTAGGGACATTTCACAATTTTTACCGAAGCCAATTGACCTCCAAACCTGCACGTCTTTGGAGTGTGGGAGGAAACCGGAGCACCCGGAGAAAACCCATGCGGGCACGGGGAGAACGTACAAACTCCGTACAGACAACACCCGTAGTCAGGATCGAACCCGGGTCTCTACCGCTGCACCACCATGCCGCCCATGTGGAGGGGTCTTGAAGCCAAAACATTTTGGACTGCTCGCTGAAAGAATATGTACAGAGGGAAGATAAACACAGAATGCTGGAGTAACTCAGCGGGACAGGCAGCATCTCTGGAGAGAAGGAATGGGTGATGTTTCTGGTCGAGACCGTTCCTCTGAAGAAGGGTCTCGACCTGAAAGGTCACTCATTGCTTCTCTCCAGAGATGCTGCCTGTCCCGCTGAGTTACTCCAGCATTTTGTGTGTATCATCGGTTTAAACCAGCATCTGCAGTTCCTTCCTACAAATGTATAGAGGGAAATTGATGTCATGGTCACATTATGTGCATATGCATTATGTATCTAAAGGCCTCGATAGAGTGCATGTAGAGAGGATATTTCCAATGGTGGGAGAGTCTAGGACCAGAGGGCACAGGCTCGGAATAAAGGGGACCTGCCTTTCGAATGGAGATGAAGAGGAATTTCTTTAGTCAGATAGTGGTGAATCTGTGGGATTCATTGCCACAGAAGTCTGTGGAGGCCAAGTCATTGGGTATTTTTAAAGTGGAGATTGATTAGTGGGTGTCAAAGGTTGCACAGAGAAGGCAGAATATTGGGGTTGAGAGGAGAAAATAGATCAGCCATGATCAAATGGCAGAGCTGACTTGAATAGGCTGAATGACCTAATTCAATTCCCACGTCCTACGATCTAATAGAATATGCCTTGTACTAAGCAAGGCCACATAAATATAACACATAATTCTCATACTTCCATACCACAACCTGGGTCACTGCCAGCTCTTAAAGCAATCTCATTCTACCCCTTACTTCCTGGACTGGTTTTCCTAGAATAGCTGATCATTTATTTTTTTATTGTGTGTTTATTTGTTGCGTTGTAACGAGGAAAGCTGCAGCAGGTGAGAATGTTATTGTTCTGGTCCGGGCCACCATTCGGTCATGGCCGATCTATCTTTTCCTCTCAACCCCATTCTCCTGCCTTCATCCTGTAATCTTTTGACACTCTTAAGCCCCTGTCTCATTTAGGAGACCTAAACGGCAACCTCTGGTGACCTTGCCCGTCACACAAGGTTTCCATGAGGTCACCGGAGGTTTTGGTCACTCTCCCTAATGGTCGAAAGTGGTTTCCGCGGTGGTCGAGGCTTCATCTAGGTTGCTGCTATTTTTTCATCATGATTAAAGCCGGCCTCGACTAAAAATGGGTTGCCGTTTAAAAATCGATAATTCTTTAGTTGCAGGTCTAGTCGAAGCCAGTTTTCTTCATAGTTGAGGAAGGTTTTCAACATATGCCTGGGAGGTGGTAGGAGGTTGCAGGACACCTCCACCTTGATTTTTTTTTGGGTGGTGGGCAAGGTCACCAGAGGTTGCTGTTTAAGTCTCCAAAGTGGGACAGGGGCTTTACTCGTCAAGAAGCTATCCTTGACACCCCTATGTCATGTTGTTACTTGTGGGTGGAGCACCAAGACAATTCCTTGTATGTGAATCCTTGGCCAATAATCTTACTTACTAATCAAGAATCTATGCTAGAGTGTGCGGAAATATGGATATTTTGCAGTTATTTAACAAGATGCATTTTGAATAAAATAATGATGCCTCACTGCATGTCACACGCATATGGGGGGGGGAGGAACTGGTTTAACTGGTGGCAGATGCTGGTTTAAACCAAAGATGCACACAAAATGCTGGAGTAACTCAGCGGGTCACTGAGTCACTCCAGCATTTTGTGTCTCACACACATAGGACCCAATCTCTAAAATGGGACTCCTTAATTGGATATGTTGGGGCCCATCAGTGAAGCAGTGTAAATGAATGGGTGGGAAATGGAGAGATTCCAGATCAAATCTTTGCTTAGGCGTGGCATGGCTTCCTCCAGCACCTTGTTTGTGTTCTACATTGAGTCTTTCGCCAAGTGCGCCAGGAAGGATGTGGTCCTAGAGCATTATTCCAGTCAATAGATGCCCAATAAGGCAAAGTCTTCCCAGTACAGGGGAAGGTATCCGTGTGGAAAGGAACTGCAGGTGCTGATTTACACTGAAGTTAAAACACAAAGTGCTGGAGTAACTCAGCGGGTCAGGCTGAGCATCCCTGGACAAATAGGATGAATGACATATTGGGTGGAGACCCTTCTTCAGACTGAAAGTAGAGGGGGAGAAACTGGAGGTAACAAAATAGGAACGGCAAATATATAGCCATGTTCTACTGGATCCTTGTCAGTCTGCAACTTATAAGTTCAAAATTTCTAGAAGTCACCGAGTCATAGAGTAATATAGTGTGGAAACAGGCCCTTCAGCCCAACTCGCCCACACCAGCCATCAATGGCCCAGCTACCCTACTTGCCTGCACTTGGTCCATATCCCTCCAAACCTGTCCTATCCATGTGCCTGTCCAACTGTTTCTTAAATGATGGGATAGTCCCAGCCTCAACTACCTCCTCTGGCAACTTGTTCCATACACCCACCACCCTCTGTGTGAAAAAGTTACCCCTTGGATTCCTATTAAATCTTTTCCTCTTAGAATTAGGCCATTCGGCCCATCAAGTCTACTCCACCATTCAATCATGGCTAATCCACCATTCCCTCTCAACCCCATTCTCCTGCTTTCTCCCCGTAAACACCCTTTCCTGACGCTGTCTTGAACGGCTCCATCTAAAACAGGAAGAAATTGCAGAGAATCGTTGACGCAGCCCAGACCATGACAGGAACCGATCTCCCTTCCATTGACGCCACCCACATGTCACGCTGCCTCGGCAAGGCCACCAGTATAATCAAGACCAGTCTCACCTCGGTCACTCCCTCTTCTCCCCTCTCCCATCAGGCAAGGGGTACCGAGGGCTGGAAACACATACCTCCAGATTCATGGACAGTTTTTTCCCCAGCTGTTGTCAGGCAACTAAACCTCCTCTCATAAGTTAGAGTGTGGCCCTGACCTCCCATCTACTCCATTGGAGACTTTTAAACTAGCTTTGAAGACCTTTGAAGACTCCCATCTCCTTCATTGAAAACCTTTGAACTAAAAGGAAGATTGATCCTGTGCTAATCACAAGCTCTTGCTGCATCAGTGGATGCATGCAACCTTGCAAGACTGACAACATCAACCTACTCTCTGGCATTTCACCCCCTGGAATCAGAAGAGCTGTATCTAGTCAAAAAAGAACACCTCCGCCAATCAGAGGATGACAGACACCCCCTACATGATCACCCTTTGCTACCTCAGCGTTTGAAATCGCGCAGACGTTTCCTCACTTCTGTCCATCCCCTGGACTGCAGTGCATCGTCCAGAAGGCTCAGACTCTGGGAAGAGAGACTAGAGAAATCTCACAGGGCAATCGATCCCTTTGAGAAAGTCCCAGCAGGTTCCGACCAACCGTGGATAACCCGGCGCAGTCTCTACAGACTACGGACAGGCGCAGGAAGCAGCAACTCGAAGATGCTGAAGCGGGGATATACTGAAGATGCGGCGGGACTGCGAGTGCGGGCGGGACCTCCAGAACCGTGTGTGGACGTGGCGTCGAAGGACGAGAAGCCGAAGCAAAGAAGTCAAAGCCAAATAGCCGAACGGAAACGAAACCGGAACGCCAACGAACTGAACGCACATGATGCTGAAACGCCACCTAACCGAACGGCTGCGTCGCCTACAAACCAACTAACCGAAAAGTCAAATAATGGCTCGTGTGGGAAAATGGCCCCCACCCTCCCGGCTCCACCGGCCAGGGATGTGATGGGCGCGGGGGTCAGGAACAATCGCTAACAAGTCCCGCCCCCCGGTGACGTCATGTCCATTATTTGACTTTTCGGCAGAGCGGTCATTCGGTTAGTTGGCTTGTAGACGATGCAGCCTTTCGCTTCGTGTGCTTTCGGCTATTTGGCATTTCGGCTACGTTTCCATTCGGCTTCGACCTTGTCCTTCGACGCCACGTCCGGGAACCTCAAGAACAACTCCTGAGCTGTGACATGCTGCATGACACATGCACTGTAAAGGACCTCGCATGTCGCCTCGCAACGTGGCACTAACATTTGCGCGCTATTGCCAAACAGTTGTGTGATGACACAAAATAATATAAATTATCTTCAATCAGATGTGATCTTGCACTAAGTGTTGTATCCTTTATCTGTACTTTAGACAGCAATTATATTGGTATTTCTTTAACAGGATAGCACGCATCAAAATCTTTTCCTGTACCTCAGTAAATATTTCTCTTTCCACTGAGACACAGTATGACCCTTGGCACTGCAATCATATGATCATAAGACATAGGAAAAGAATTAGGTCCTTCAGCCCATGAAGTCTGCTTTACCATTCGATCATGGCTGATTTATTTTTCCTTCTCAACCCCATTCTCCTGCCTTCTCCCAATAAACATTGACACCAGTACTAGTGAGGAATCCAGCAATCTCTGCTTTAAAAATACCCAATGACTTGGCCTCCACCACTAATGAATTCCACAGATTCGCCATCTTCTGGCTGAAGAAATTCCTCTTCAAAAGGTTGCTTTCAGTAATATTAGAAAATCCCTTTGCTTAAGATCTCGCCCAGCAGTATCTCAGTTCCAGTAGACAATAGACAATAGACAATAGGTGCAGGAGTGGGCCATTCAGCCCTTCGAGCCAGCACTGCCATTCACTGTGATCATGGCTGATCACCCACAATCAGTACCCCGTTCCTGCCTTCTCCCCATATCCCTTGACTCCACTATCTTCAGGAGCTCTATGGGGTGGGAAGATTGCAACCTTCACGTGGTCCGCCCTGTTTCGACTAATGCAATCAACTCGACGTGCACAAACGGAAGATCAAATAGAACAAGTTGTCCTCCAACTTTAGGCTGTGCACGCCACACGACAGAAGACGAAGAAGAAGAAGAAGAAGAAGAGCTCTATCTAACTCTCTCTTCAGTGTTTTTATTTTCCCATTTGTAACCTCATTCGGCTCCCTCAATGTACACCTCCCCGAGATGGCACGGTGGTGCAGCTGGTAGAGCTGCTGCCTCCCAGTGCCAGAGACCCAGGTTCGATCCTGATCTCGGGTCCTGTCTGTGTGAAGTTTGCACGTTCCCCCCCTGTGACTGTCGGGGTTTTCTCCGGGTACTCCGGTTTCCTCCCACATCCCAAAGACATGCGGGCTAGTAGGTCAATTGGCCGTGATAAACTGCCCCCTAGTGTGCAGAAAGTGGGATAACATAGGACTAGTGTGAACTAGTCGGTGTGGACTTAGTGGGCCGAAGGGCCTGTATCTATGCTGTATATTTCAATCAATTGGACAGATCAGTTGCTATTTATAATGCTTCCACCACCATCTTACCAAGAACCACCACCATGCAAGTACTCATTCCCTCTTGCTCTCCGATCTACCACATTCCCTTTTATCTCCCCAACATGACTCCTTTTCTCCAACATAACAGCCTGCAAAAGGTCAAAAGTGACAGGAGTAGAGTTTGGCCACTCAGCCCATCACGTCTACTCCGCCATTCAATCATGGCTGATCCATCTACACCTCAACCCCGTTCTCCTGCCTTCTCCCCATAACCCCTGACACCCATACTAATCAAGATAAATGCATGTCGTCTAGTTTTACCCCCAGTTCTGATGAAGGGTCATCTGCCCGAAACATCACTCAGATTCTGTCCCCGCAGATGTTGCCTGACTGACCTCCTGAGTATTTGTGGTGTAAAATGAAAGATATAACGTGCTGGAGCAACTCAGCGGATCAGGCGGCATCTCTGGAGAACAGAGATTGGTGTGGACTTGAGGTATTGACCCTTCTTCACACCTCTTCTTCCTCAGTCTGAAGGGGAGTCCCAACCCAAAATGTCACCCATCCACGTTCTCCAGAGTTGCTGCCCGACATGCTGAGTTACTCCAGCACTTTGTGCCTTTTTTTGTTGGCAGCCAGCATCTGCATAGAAACATAGAAAATAGGTGCAGGAGTAGGCCATTCGGCCCTTCGAGCCTGCACCGCCATTCAATATGATCATGGCTGATCATCCAACTCAGTATCCTGTACCTGCCTTCTCTCCATACCCCCTGATCCCTTTAGCCACAAGGGCCACATCTAAGTCCCTCTTAAATATAGCCAATGAACTGGCCTCAAGTACCTTCTGTGGCAGAGAATTCCACAGATTCACCACTCTCCGTACGAAAAAATGTTTTTCTCATCTCGGTCCTTAAAAGGGGAAAGTCTGCAGTTCCCTTTTGTCTGGGTATTTATTGTTTTATTTAATTTAGATTCCCAGCATCTACAGTTTTTTTTTTGTCCACAGCCTATTCATTGAGTGATGTGAGAAACAGGCACTGTTTGGGCTTCAGATGGGTACAAAGTGCTGGAGTAACTCAGCGGGTCAGGCAGCATCTCTGGAGGAAAAGGAATAGGTGACGTTTCGGATCGGTAAGCTTCTGGAGAAGTCTGGGCTACCACTGAACCTGCCTACACAAGACTTCTTTCTCAGGGATGGGTCAGTTGGCAGAGGTGTGCAAATGGAATGGAATGGAATACCAGCATATGAATGCACCACTTAATTTCACAAATAAAAACTTTTTTTTTTGAGAATCACACTAAAGATTCATATGAGAAAAGACTGGATAGACTCGGCTTGTACTCGCTGGAATTTAGAAGATTGAGGGGGGATCTTATAGAAACTTACAAAATTCTTAAGGGGTTGGACAAGCTAGATGCTGGAAGATTGTTCCCGATGTTGGGGGAGTCCAGAACAAGGGGTCACAGTCTAAGGATAAGGGGGAATTCCTTTAGGACCGAGATGAGGAAAACATTCTTTACACAGAGAGTGGTGAGTCTCTGGAATTCTCTGCCACAGAAGGTAGTTGAGGCCAGTTCATTGGCTATATTTAAGAGGGCGTTAGATGTGGCACTTGTGGCTAAAGGGATCAGGGGGTATGGAGAGAAGGCAGGTACGGGATACTGAGTTGGATGATCAGCCATGATCACATTGAATGGCGGTGCAGGCTCGAAGGGCCGAATGGCCTACTCCTGCACCTATTTTTCTATGTTTCTATGAACATCTCACCCGAAAAATTAACAAAAAGCACACCAGCTCCTCCCTACAGCACTATTCGCCACAAAAAGCCTCGTAACACCTCCAACAGAATCAAGGACTAGTCTCACCCCGGTCACTCCTTCTCCCCTCTCCCGTCATCCAAGAGGTACAGAAGTGTGAAAATGCACACCTCCAGATTCAAGGACAGTTTCTTCCCAGCTCCTATCAGGCAAACTGAACCATCCTATCATCAACTAGACAGCAGTCCTGAGCTAACATCTCCCTTATTGGAGACCCTTGGACTATCTTTTATCAGACTTTACTGGCTTGAACTCCATCATCAAGTTCGCTGACGACACCACTGTTGTGGGACGTATCACTGATTGGGATGAGTCAGAGTATAGAAGTGAGATCGACCGACTGGCCAAATGGTGCCAGCACAACAACCTGGCCCCCAACACCAGCAAAACCAAGGAACTGATTGTGGACTTTGGAAGTTGGAGGATGGGGACCCATAGTCCCGTTTATATCAACGGGTCGATGGTGGAAAGGGTCAAAGCTTCAAATTCCTGGGCATGAACATATCTGAAGATCTCTCCTGGTCCGAGAACACTGATGCAATCATAAAGAAAGCACATCAGCGCCTCTACTTCCTGAGAAGATTACGGAGAGTTGGTCTGTCAAGGAGGACTCACTCTAACTTCTACAGGTGCACAGTAGAGAGCTTGCTGACCGGTTGCATCGTGGCTTGGTTCGGGAACTTGAGCACCCTGGAGCGGAAAAGACTACAAAAAGTAGTAAACACTGCCCAGTCCATCATTGGCTCTGACCTTCCTTCCATCGAGGGGATCCATCGCAGTCGCTGCCTCAAAAAGGCTGGCATTATCATCAAGGACCCACACCATCCTGGCCACACACTCATCTCCCCGCTACCTTCAGGTAGAAGGTACAGGAGCCTGAAGACTGCAACGACCAGGTTCAGGAATAGCTACTTCCCCACAGACATCAGGCTATTAAACTCACCTCGGACAAACTCTGAACATTAATAGCACATAATCTGTTTATTTGCACTTTATCAGTTTATTTATTCATGTGTGTATATATTTATATAATGGTATATGGACACACTGATCTGTTAAGTATTCATGCCTACTATGTTCTGTTGTGCTGAAGCAAAGCAAGAATTTCATTGTCCTATCAGGGACACATGACACTAAAACTCACTTGAGCTCTTGATATTGCACCAAATGTTATTCCCCTTATTCTGTATCTGTACACTGTGGATGACTCGATTGTAATCATGTACAGGCCAACCACCGATTTTCCGGCAACTGGTGGTCCGCATCCCTTTTAATCCGGACAAAATTCCCCTCCGGAACTCTCCCCGAAAATGTGGCACTTCGGTCGGGTGAGGCGGCCAATCTCGACCTCATCGGGACTTCCGCGACCGATCAGCGGGTCGAATTTGGCCCACGCGGGCCGGTGCTCTGGAACTCCGGCCCGGCCGGAGCCGGCAGATCCGTTCCCATAGCCGACCTCCGAGGCAGACTGTATCTCGGCTCCCCTAAAATCCGTGACCTCTGTTGGTCCGGCAAAACGGGTAACACGGCATGGCTCTGAAACCAAGGATGCCGGAAAATCGGTGGTGGACCTGTACAGTATTTCACTGAAGGGAGACACAAAATGTTGGAGTAACTCAGCGGGATAGGCAGCGGCGTCTCTGGAGAGAAGGAATGGGTGGTGGCCCTTCTTGAGACTTAAAAACACCACCCACTCCTTCTCTCCAGAGATGCTGCTGTCTATCCCGCTGAGTTACTCCAACATTTTGTGTCTATCTTCAATGAAAACACTGTACAGGTCCACCCCCTTGCCATATAACTCCAGCATTTAGTGTCTATCTCGGTGCATCTGCCGTTCCTTCATACACAGTATTTTCACTGACTGGATAGCATGCAGTAAAAAGCTTCTCGGCGCTGTAGCAAACATAAACATCCGAGGCAATGTTAAACTAAAAAGTGAAGTTGATTTAACAATGAATGAGGCTCAGTGCGAATGGCCAGTGGAGGTTGGACTGGATTTCCGTAACCTAGGGTGCCAACACAGCTAAACCAGAAATTGGTTGAATTGGTTTACACCGAAGAGCCAGTTACTCCAGCATTTTCCGTCTATTGGTTCGAGCTGCTCTGGTCGCCACTGGCCTCGAATCAAACCCGCTCCCCCCCCACCCCCCCCCCCGACTCAGACTCGGGGAATAAAAACATAGAAAATAGGTGCCCTTTGGCCCGTCAAAGCAGCACCGCCATTCAACATGTTCAAGAAGGAACTGCAGATGCTGGAAAATCGAAGGTAGACAAAAAATACTTGAGAAACTCAGCGGGTGAGGCAGCATCTTTGGGGCGAAGGAAATAGGCAGCCCCTTCTTCAGACCCGCCATTCAATATGATCAGTACCCCGATCCTGCTTTTGCCTCCCATATCCATTGATTCCGTTAGCCCCAAGAGCTAAATCCACCTCCAGTTTAAATTCAATTTGGACTATTTTTGGAGGAGCAGGAAACCAAGAAACTCTCTTGAAAACTTGAATCTGTCTCCTCGTAATAAACTTTCCACCAGACTCATGTTGCCAACACAGCCAGCTCTCCTGAAGTAACAGGGAGGCTACTCATCCAGTAGCTAGTCAGAACTTCCAGCCGCGGCTGGTGGAATAATATGGCCTGATCATTGAACGCAGATACTGGTCAGAATCCAGGAATTTCTCGCAACCGAAACAGGATTTGACAACCAATTAACACAAGCCGCCTCCAACTGTAAAAGAGGTAAATCAGGATTTCCATAAAATGAAATCGTGCTTTGAAACCCAAACTTTGGCTCAACGACTTTAAACTACACTGTGAAGCCGGGCCGAAATGTAACTTAAATTAATCACACACACAGGGAGTTGGTTTCATTCGAGGGCTTTTCTGAACAGATTAAGTCCACAGAAAGGGACTCGGGGTGGAAAAACGGTCCCAAGTCGTGAAGCTAACGTTAAACTCTGAGAGGGTAGGAGGGGAGAGGAAGAAGGGGGGGAGAGAGGAGAGGGAAGGGGGAGGAAGAGAGGGAAGGGGGGAGGAAGAGAGGGAAGGGGGAGGAAGAGAGGGAAGGGGGAGGAAGAGAGGGAAGGGGGGAGAGGAGAGGGAAGGGGGGGAGAGGAGGAGGGAGAGAGAGAGAGAGGAAGGGGGGAGAGAGGGAGAGATGGAGGAGAGGAGGGAGGGAGGGGAGAGGGGGAGGGAGTGCGAAAGGACTCGGCGATCAAACGGTTTCTAGCCTGCCTTAAAGGAAAACTCCACGTAAAACGGATCCTTGCTACATTCAGCAGGTTATCCCAACCCCATGCGCTTTCCATTTGCAAACCTGCTTCTGGTGCAAATCACTGCAGATCAAACGAATCCGGCCCCGACCCAGAAATCCCAACCGAAGTCAGAAAGTAAGTAGTGATATCTTCACACAAAAAAAAAACGCCGACCACCCCACCCCCAGGACCCATAAAGACAGAGGCACTGAGTCTGAATTATTCCTGAAAATGCAGCGAGCTATCTGGAGTGGTCCCAGCGCACTCCACCCATCCCCCACCCAAATAAAAGACATCCCTTTGAAAACTTCCAAAACGTTTTACTGTGCCCACTGCGCTAACTTTTCCCCCCCTACTCTCTGGAGCAGCGCAGCACCGACTGGCTGCTCAGTGGAAGCCCAGCCACGTTCAATCTCCCTCTGCAATCTGCCCGCCAGATTGTGAAAATATTTATCTTGTTCAATAAAGAAAGGGACCGCACAAGGCAAAGACGGATCCCACCACCACAACAACAACAACTTTTTGTTTTGTTTTGTTTTTAAAAAGTTTGTTGTTGTTGTTGCAAATAAAGTGCGGTGCAATTTGCAAGTGGGGGCTTACAGCGAGCGATTGTGAGCCCCGGACAGTGCCATAAATCGCAGGCTGTCTCCCCCCCCCCCCCCCCCCCCCCAATTCCGATAGCCGGTGTGTGTTAAATGCACAGGATTCAAAAAAATATCATGGTACCTCGAAGTGCAAGGGTGGTGGCAGCCGGGCTTCACATCACCAGGCGAGGCTTCGGTGCAGAGCTGGGCTGTGAAAGGCTTTCCTCCCCGCAGGCATCGTGGCGAATGAGGACACAAGGCTGCCAACTCAACGGGTGATGAATGAAACTCGCTCTGTCTGGCCACACTCTCAATGGCGCTGCGGTTATATAGAGCGGCCTCGCACGCCTCGCCCAGCTCCTCTCGGCTCAGCTCAGCTCAGCTCAGACCAGACCAGACCAGCTTAGGGAGCGGGGGGGCACTTGGAACTGTCCTGGCTTCAGAGAGAAGGACCCTCCTCTCTCCTCCCCTATCATCCCATCTCCTATCTCCTCCCCTCTCCTCTCTCACCCTCTCGCCTCCTCTCTCCCCCCTCTCATCCCATCTCCTCCCTCTCCTCTCCCCCTATCTTCTCCTCTCTCCCCCTCCTCTCTTCTCCCCCCTCCTCTCTTCTCCCCCCTCCTCTCTTCTCCCCCCTCCTCTCTTCTCCCCCCTCCTCTCTTCTCCCCTCTCTTCTCCCCTCTCCTCTCTCCTCCTCTCTTCTCCCCTCTCCTCTCCTCGTCCCCTCCCTCCCTCCTCTCTTTCCTCCTCACCTCCCACCCCCACCCCTTTCCTTCGCTATTCTCTCCCCTTCCTCGTAAGCTCATAAGTGATAGGAGCAGAATTAGGCCATTCAGCTAAAGTCCATTCTGCCATTCAATCATGCTGAACACAGGCAAGTTCCTTCTGCAATCAGTCCTGGGTAGATAACGTTTCGAGTCGGGACCTTTCTTCAGACTTCCAATTGTCCCGGCCCCAACTTGGCTGTGCCGGGGGTCTTACCATCCGTGCCCTTGAGGTCGGCTGCAGGAAGCGCCCCCTTGAAGCATGAAAGGCTAAAGGTGGCCGGGCGAGGAGAGGGATGAAGGTTCGCGGGACGATCCAGACGGAGGCGACGGCTGCAACAGGACTTTAAGGCCAACTACAGCTGGACAATGGTGCCAAAACCTGGCGACTCTTGCATATGGATTCAGTGGGCAGTTTCTATGCATTCTGTACTTAACTGGGGATTGTTCTGATGGCTACAATCTTACTGGGATGATTGGCATTCATAAACCAGAGGCCGTCGGTTTAAGGTGAGAGGGAAAAGATTTAATAGGAACCCGAGGGGCAACATTTTTACACAAAGGGTGGTGGGTGTATGGAACGAGCTGCCAGAGGAGGTAGTTGCGGCTGGGACTAGCACAACATTTAAGAAACATTTAGTCAGAGGGTAGTTAATCTGTGGGACATTGCCACAGAGGGCAATGGGGATATTTTTAAGGCAGAGATAGAGAAATTCTTTATTGTGTTTAAGAAGGAACTGCAGATGCTGCAAAATCGAAGGTAGACAAAAGTGCTGGAGAAACCCAGCGGGTGCAGCAGCATCTATGGAGCGAATGAAATAGGCAACGTTTCAGGCCGAAACCCTTCTTCAGACTGAAATTCTTGATTAGAACGGATGCTAAGCGTTATGGGGAGAGGGCAGAAAATGGGATTAGCAGACAGAGATCAACCATGATTGAGTGATGGCATAGAGTTGATGGGTCGAATGGCCTAATTCTACTCCTATAACTTGTGAACTTGTGAAGATGCTTACATGGTTAGATAGGATAGGTTTAGAGGGATATGGGCCAAAAGCAGGCAGGAGGGACAAGTGTAGATGGGGCATGTTGGTCGGGGTGGGACAAGTGTAGATGGGGCAAGTTGGCCTTTGTGGTTAAGTTGGGCTGAAGAGCCTGTTTCCACGCGGTATTACTGTGACTCTAACCCCTCCCAGCTTCCGATGTCTGAGGTCTGACTCCAACCTGTCGAATTTTCTTTTAACTTTCATTGATTTCCATGTTACCAGGGCTGTTTGATCCCATATCTGGTCGTCTGCTGCCTTGTTGTCAATCCTTCTCATCCCGCCTCTAGGGATCAGCTCTATGTTTGGCCCAGGACTGTGATGAAGTCAGCAGCTGAAGATTTTCAATGCAAGGGACGGCACGGTGGCGCAGCGGTAGAGTTGCTGCCTCACAGCGCCGGAGACCTGGGCTCGATCCTGACTACGGGTGCTGTCTGCACGGAGTTTGTACGCTCTCCCCATGACCTGCGTGGGTTTTCTCCGGGTGCTCCGGTTTCCGCCCACACTCCAAAGACATACAGCTTTGTAGGTTAATTGGCTTCAGTTTTCCCTAGTGTGTAGGATAGTGCTGGTGTATTGGCTGTTCGCTTGTCGGCGTGGACTCGGTGGGCCAAAGGGCCCCCTTCCGCTCTGTATTACTAAGGTCTAAAGTCTGAAAGTGTAAGGAAAGCCCCACCGGGAAATCAGTGAGCATGTTATTGCTGAGTAAGTCCTACATGATAGAACAAAAGCTTCATCGCTTTGCAGATGAAAGGCATGAGACGGACTGAGCGGTAATTAGCTCAGATTGTCTTTGTCCTGGTTTATGTGAACAGGGCATTTGGGGGCACAGCTACACCCCACGTTAAATCTTTGGACAGCTTGAATGTATTTATGTATAGTCTTTACGCTGACTGGTTAGCAAGCAACGAGAAAAGTTTTTCACTGTACCTGTACACATGACAATAAACTAGACTATACTAAACTAAACAGTCACTTATGTTCCTTTAATAAGATAAATCTTCTGTATCTGTCTATCTATCCCAGCTTTTTCCACAACCTTAAATACGCTCAAGGAAAGAAAGACCTTCCTTTAGGGTTTTGTTATTAAATTCCTGTCTAGGAGTCAGAACATTATCGGAAAAGTTCCAATTCCCTTGCCCGGAAAGGAACTCTTTTGCCGTTAAAAGGATCTACAATCTACTTTGTCAATAGGCAGCCGGTATGATCAAAGACACACACTACCCTGGCCACGCTCTCATTTCACCACAAGTTTTTTAGTTTAGTTTAGAGATACAGCGCGGAAACAGGCCATTCGGTCCACGGCGACCAGCGATCCCCACACACTAACACTATCCTACACACTAGGGACAATGTTTACATTTATACCAAGCCAATTAACCAACAAACCTGCACGGCCTTGGAGTGTGGGAGGAAGCCGAATACCTTGGAGAAAACCCATGCAGGGCACGGGGAGAACGTGCAGACTCCATACAGACAGCACCTGTAGTTGGGATCGAACCCGGGTCTCTGGGGCAGCATTCGCTGCAAGGCAGCAACTCTACCGCTGCGCTATCGTGACCGCCCAGGCTGTCTACCGTCGGGCAGAAGTTACAGGAGCCTGAAAACTGTGACCACCAGGTTCAAGAACAGCTTCTAACCAACAACCATCAAGCTCCAGAACACTGCACAACACCAATCTCACAACAGATAGACACAAACAGCAGTGGGTAAACCAGCATCTGCAGTTCCTTCCTACACATTTCGTCTGCTCCAGTGCGAAATTGCCTTCAAAGGTGTCTACTGTGAAGAAGTTCTCCTCCTCTCTCCAACAAAGTTCAGCACCATTCTCTCTAGCTGCTCCCCCCTCTGTGATTCCTCCTGGTCTCTCCTGCTCAGTTACTCCAGCTTTGTGTGTCTATCTTCGATTTAAAGCTGCATCTGCAGTTCCCTCCTACACTAATCTCACAAACTTCCCCAGCCTGGGTCTTTGGTTGCACCATGGTTTTTGTATTATTATGGTTACCTAGTAAAATGGTTATTAATTCATTGTGGTTGTGATTACTCTGGGAGATATTTTGTGTTGACAGGCCTGTTAACCTGCAGCAAATCAGGGTATTGAGTAAATAGGTTAGGACCGGTTCGAGACATTTCTTCAAACAGACCCACAGACTGAAGAATAGTCTCAAGCCGAAACATCACATTTCTTTTCTCCAGAGACCTTTCTTCAGACTTAAAAACATCACCCATTCCTTCCCTCCAGAGATGCTGCCTGTCCCGCTGAGTTACTCCAGCTTTTTGTGTCTATCTTCGGATTAAACCAGCATTTGCAGTTCCTTCCTACACAAACTTCTTAGGCCCTCTTCGGTCATGGCTGACCATGGGTGTCTCCAGGGTGCTATTCCCTATATGGAGGACGCCCGTGCGTGACTTTATTTAACGTGGGGAGACTGGTGCACAGGCAGCCACCCCACGGTCCTTGACAGATCTGGGTCAGGATCCAGTGGCATGGAGTCCAAGACGACCGGAGACCCTTTTCTGCACAGCCTTCATCCGCCTTCCCAGCCGTTGTGACGCTCCACTAAGGTCAGCCATCGTCCTCCACCTGTTCCACCGTTGAGGTCTTGGTTGGATTGCTCTTTGTCAGAGACCTCCCCCTCGACCTTACCGCGATGGGTGGCCCTACCAGGAGCATCGCTTCAGACGGCATCGCTCTCAGGATCTCAGGACCACACAAGCTTCTCCACCACGACAAGGTGACAATCCACGGAGAAGATCCTACACCTAGAAGTTGGGATATTATGTTACAGCTGTTCATGGCGCTGGTGAGCCACAGTTGGAGTATTTTGTTCAGCTTTGGTCATCCTGTTATAGGAAAGGGTGCAGAGAAGATTCATGATGATGTTGCCAGGACTTGAGGGCCTGAGCTATAGGGAGAGTGTAGATGAGATGTGTGTACACCTTTAACAGTAGTGACGTAGCCCTTGCTAACCACTCCCCCATAATCAAGTATAACTGTGACCTTCCCACCCCTAGCTCTCTCTCTCTAGTGATTGTGACAGACCACGTACAGCTAGGGCAGTGATGTGTGTTTAATTAATAAAGTAGTAGTAAAGACTTCTCTGTGTACGTGCATGTTCTTTACATGGCGTCAGAAGTTTCCTATCCTGCGTCTCCTGTTTATCAGGTTTTGGTTTTTTAGTCCCAGTACCTCCTCCCTGCGTCGCGATGGCTTCTTCCTGTCGTAAACCTGACATCTTGATCTTTGATGATGACATCGCTCACTGATTTTGAGCACTACGTTACCATCGCTCACCCTGCGGTTGCCCCTGCGGTCAAAGCCTCTCTCTTGCTCAACCTGGCCGGTCCCGAAGCTCTGGAACGATCGGAGTCGTTCGTCTACGGAGTCAACGAGAAGGCTCAGGACCCGGTATGTCTACTTGCAAAGTTTACTGAAATGTGTTACATTCCCACTAACTGTATCCTGGAGCGTTTCAAATTTTTCGGCCGCCACCAGAACCCTAGTGAATCTGTCGACAATTTCGTCGCTGCATTGCGGCATCTGGCTCGCCGCTGCAGCCTGGATGCTGTAACCCCTGACCCGGGACGTTTTGGTCTATGGCCTCCGAGACGAGAAGCTGCGATCTGAGCTCCTTCGCAAGCCTGATTTGACTTTTAACGAGGCTTTGAACGCCTCTCGCCTGGCGGAGGCTGTCTCCTCCGCCGTGTCGCCGCCCAACCAGGAGGTCCACGCGGCCAGTTTCGCCGGCCGCCAGATCCCTGCTCCACAGCGGCAGAGGGTAAGCCCTGTGCCCGGGTCCAGACCTCGTCAACGCTGCCCGAATTGCAACTTTGCGTCGCGTCATTTTAATGTTTGCCCTGCGCTGGGCAAGACTAGCAACTTCTGCCACAAGCAAAACCATTTCTCGGCGGCATGTCGTTCCCGTAGGAAACCTGTGCTGCCACAGCAGAAGCCCTCAAACTACCTGACACATGATGATACGGTGTCTGGTTCCCATCACCAGCAGGACAAACTCCCACTGTCTGATTTGAGCTCTTCCCAGAGCGAGCTGAGCGTGTTTTCGCTGCGAGGTGCACCTGCATTGATAACAGACCCGACCGTGCAAGTCACTGTGAATGGCACCACCTTCTCTGCTGAAGTCGACACGGGGGCCGCTGCCAACGTTATGTCAACAAGCTTGTTCAAGAAGATAAGGAATAATGAGCTCGTTACCACTGAGCGCTCTATTCTTCGTGCCTATGGGGGAGGTTTGCTTGTTCTTGTGGGGAAGGCCACTCTCCACTGCAAGGTACTGAAGGCCTCTCGGCCCCTCTCTTTCTTTCCTGCAGCTACAAAATCACCCTCAATCCTGATATCGAACCCGTCATCCGCCCACCGCACCGGGTGTCCTTCGCGATGAAAGACAAAGTCGAGTCTACACTTCGTGAAATGGTGACCATGGGCATCCTGAAGGAGGTGAGTGAGCCCACCCAGTGGGTCTCCACCATGGTTGTTGCTGCAAAGAAGGATAAGAGTGAACTGCGAATCTGTATCAACCCGAAGGATCTAAACTTGGCCATCAAGCGCCCACATTACCCCATGCGAACCGTTGAAGATGTTGCTGCACAAGTCGGTCCAGCCACCGTGTTTTCGGTTCTCGACGCCAAGAGTTCGTTCTGGCAGATACCACTTGACGTACGGTCTTCATACCTGACAATGTTCAGCACACCCTTTGGGAGATTTCGTTTTCTCCGCATGCCATTCGGGATCAACTCCACCAGTGAGGTGTTCCAAAGGACAATGGAACAACTGTTTGCCGGGCTCCCGTGCGCTATTATTGTCGACGACATCCTAGTCTACGGGAAGGATGTCACGGAGCACGACTATAACCTCTGCCAGGTGCTGGAACGAGCTCGGGAAGTCAACCTAAAGCTCAACCCAAAAAAATGCCGGTTTCGTGTCCCAGAGGTCACCTACGTGGGACACGTCTTCACAGCATCGGGGCTGAAGCCCGACCCGCTGAAGACAGCCGCTATATCTGAGATGCCTGCACCTACTGACGTGCCGGGCCTCCAGCGTTTCCTGGGCATGGTTAACTACCTGGGAAAGTTCATCCCTGACCTAAGCGAGCTGAGCGCACCTCTGAGAGACCTGGTAAGAAAGGACACTGCCTGGGCCTGGTTCCCGCAACACCAGAAGGCTTTCGACATTCTCAAATCCAGGTTGGTCAGCACCCCAACACTAAAGTATTTCGACCTCAAGCGCCCCATCGTTCTCACATGCGATGCGTCCAAGTTTGGCCTTGGGGCCGCCTGTTTGCAGGTCCACGACGGAGTACAACTGCCCGTGTCCTACGCATCCCGTACGATGACTCCCGCCGAACAGCGTTATGCCCAAATCGAAAAAGAATTGCTGGCTGTTGTCTTTGCCTGCTCGAAATTCAAGGACTATATTCTGGGCACCTGTTTTTCTATTGAGACGGACCACCAACCTCTGGTTACCATCCTCAACAAGCCAATACACGTGGCCTCTTCCCGGCTTCAGCGCATGATGCTTCAGCTACAACGATTCACTTTCACTGTGGTTTATCGCAAAGGCAAGGACATGTTTGTTGCCGACATGCTGTCTCGGGCGCCTCTCGCATCCACCACTCGCCACCCCTACGAGGCGTCCGATTTGATAGTGCTCAACGTTAATTTCGTGCCCTCTAATCAGATGAAGTCTCTGGTCAAGCACACGGCAGCTGACGCTTCGCTCCAACAGGTGGCCGCGATTATCAAGCAGGGCTGGCCAGACCGCCGTTCATCCCTGCCGGCTGCAGCGGTGCCCTACTTCCTGGTTCGTGACGAGCTGGTGCTGCGTGACGGTGTGATTGTGAAGGGGCACAAGGTGGTGGTGCCCGCAGCACTTCGAGAACAATACTTTGAGACTGCTCATCGTGGCCATCCCGGGGCCGAAGCCACTCTCTCCATCGCTCAGAGCCAGTTCTACTGGCCTGATATGCCTACTTGCAACAGCCTCACCCCGCAACAGCAGCGGCAGCCCCTCTTGCAGCAGCCTGCTCCCGACCTTCCCTGGTCTGCGCTGGCGACTGACATTTTTGAATGGCGCGGCAAGCACTTCCTGGTGCTTGTCGACTCCTACTCCAGCTGGTTTGAGGTTGACCAGCTTCACTCTCTATCTTCTTCTGCTGTCATCGAGAAGCTGCGCCGTCACTTCGCTACTTTTGGGTCCCCGGCAAGCCTGCAGTCGGACAACGGCAGTCAGTTCACCAGTGCTGAGTTTCGTGCTTTTGCTGATCGCTAGAATTTCCGTCACAACACCAGCAGCCCAGAGTACCCGCAGAGCAACGGCCTGGCTGAGCGCGCGGTCCGCAGTGCTAAAGGATTGCTGGAACGTTGTCGCTTGTCTCGCTCTGACATTTACCTTGCCCTCCTGAACCTCCGCAACATCTCCCGCGACCGTGTCCTGGGTTCCCCAGCTCAACGCCTCATTTCCCGTGTTACGCGGCCTCCGATCCCTGTGACACAGCAGTTGCTTGCCCCCTCCATCCTTAAACCTGCCACGGTCCGGAAGCGTATTGCCCACAAACACCGTATCCAGAAGCGCTCCCATGACAAGTCCTGCTGTGTCCTCCGTCCTCTCTTCCCTGGCCAGGTCATCCGCATGTGGTCTGCCTCCGGCCACTCCAGGCTTGCCATTGTTGTCGTTTCTGCTGGGTCCCCTCGTTCCTACCTGGTCAACCACGACGGCACGATCTACCGGAGGTCTCGTCATCATCTCAGGCTTGTGAACGAGCCTCGTCCCCCTCCGGCTGCTCCGTATGCCCCCCCTGTGCCGACTTTGCCGCCTCGTCCTGTGCCAACCTTGCGCAGTCCTCCTCCCTCTCGGCCCTCCCCAGTGCTTCTTCCCGCTGTGGTCCCTGGTTCTCCGGCCTTCTCGCCTCCCCCCTCTCCGTCCTCTCCGCTGTGTTCGTCGCTCAGGGGTTCTCCTGTCAAGGGCTCCCCTCCTGCCCGTGCGCCGGTCCCTCTCGTTCCCG
The DNA here is from genome assembly GCA_963514005.1 of Raja brachyura. Next base: position 8,718,820 of record OY740818.1, read on the forward strand.
TTGGGGGAGGATGTGATGGCGAGGTTCGGACCCGGTCTGGTCGCCTTGTCAGGCCGCCAGACCGTTATGGCGATTACGTGTGATTCTATGTTCCTGCATTACTGATGTTTACTCTCCCTTAGCGCATGAGACGTGGTCGCCTGTCACTGTTCATTGTTTTGGTTTTTTTTTAGAGGAAGGATGTAGATGAGATGTGTGTACACCTTTAACAGTAGTGACGTAACCCTTGCTAACCACTCCCCCATAATCAAGTATAACTGTGACCTTCCCACCCCTAGCTCTCTCTCTAGTGATCGTGACAGACCACGTACAGCTAGGGCAGTGATGTGTGTTTAATTAATAAAGTAGTAGTAAAGACTTCTCTGTGTACGTGCATGTTCTTTACAGAGAGGATGGGCAGTCTAGCACTATATTCCATGGAGCATAGGAGGATGGGAGGTGATCTTATATAGGTGTGTGAGATCATGAGAGTATTAGATTCTGTAGTTGCACTGTCTTTTACCCAGAGTTGGGGAACCAAGATCCAGAGAACAATTTTCAGGTGAGATGGGAAAGATTTAATGGGAAGCTGAGGGGAAACCTTTTCATACAGGAGGGATGGGTATTCAGAATGAGTTACAAGAAGAAGGTAGATTGATCCTGGCTGTGGATGAGGAGCAGGTCTGTGCCGCGTCTCCCTCCTCCAATCACCGCGTTCTATCCTCACCCCCCCCCCACTCCTCCATCCTCCAATCATCGCGCTGAATCATCATGTCCCACCCCCATTTCCTGCTGACCGACGTCTCTCTCGTCCAATCCACGCCCTCCCTCGATCAGCAGTCCCACCTCCACTGTCTCGCGGAAAGCGGAGATTTTAAAATCCGGATGACAAAAACTTGGGGGGGGGGGGGTATGTCCCCTCCCCCCCCCCCCCCCCCCCCCCCCCCCCCCCCCCCGTGTTTTCCGCCCCTGGTTGAGGCAGAAACTATAACAGCATTTAAAAGACATTTGGACAAGGACAGGGGCAGGATAGGTTTAAAGGGATATGGGCCAAACACGGGCAGGTGGGACTAGTATAGATTGAGGATCTTGGCTGACTTGGGCAAGTTGGGCCGAAGGCTGTGTGACTTGTTGATGAATTTTAAATACTGTTGACGCTCTCTCTCTTAAGCTTCACATTCAGAGCCTTGGTGTCATTTTCCATTGAGATTGTTTTATAATTATCATTTATACCAAGCAACGATGCTGGAGGTGACGACTGTAAGGGAAACCCGATCTCCCAGATTCCCCGACCTCACGGAGACCCGTAAGTACTCTACCTTCAAACACCGAGGAGGCCTCCATGGAGTACGGAAACGTGGCCGTCGGGCAGGACTGCAAGTAAGACTGAAGCAGAGGGAACTTTGGCCCCCTCTCCTGACTATCTTATAGTCACTTGAAAACAAAGTGGAGGACTTAAAGGCAAGGCTGCTTTACCAAAGGGAGCTGAGGGAATGCTCTGTGTTCTGTTTCACAGAGACATGGCTCACCCCCAGCTCCCCAGACTCAGCGGTCCAGCCTGATGGGTTCTCCATCCACCGCATAGACCGTACACTGGCATCTGGGAAAGGAAGAGGAGGGGGCATCTGCCTCATGGTCAACTCTGCGTGGTGCTCAGACATGGCAGTCCTGTCCAACTCCTGCTCTCCACACCTCGAACATCTGGCGGTGAAGTGCCGTCCCTTCTACCTTCTGAGGGAGTTCACCTCCATCATCCTGACCGCGGTCTACATCCCACCCCAGGCAGACGTCTATCTGGCATTGGAGGAGCTGCACGCCGTGGTCAACAAACCCCGAGGTGTTTACCACCATAGCTGGGGGACTTCAACAAAGCAAACCTCAAGAAATCGCTCCCTAACTTCCACTAACATGTCTCCTGCTGCACCAGAGGACCAAACACCCTCGACCACTTCTACACCACGATCAAGAATGCCTATCGCTCTATCCCTCACCTCACTTCGGTAAATCCGACCATACCGCGGTGCTGCTTCTTCCTGCCTACAGGCAGCAATTGAAGAGCGCACCCCCAGAGGTGAGGACAGTACAGAGCTGGTCGGCGGGGGCAGAAGAACAACTACAAGACTGCTTGGAGTCTGTAGACTGGGCAATGTTCAGGGACTCGCCAACGGACCTGAATGAATATGCCACAGTCGTTACAGACTTCATAAAGAAATGTGTGGAGAACTGCATCCCAACAAAAAGCTTCCAAGTGTTTCCCAATCAGAAGCCTTGGATGAACTATGAGATCCGCACTCTTCTGAAGTCCAGACACTGAAGATACTGAGGACTACAAGAAGACTAGATACGACCTTAGTAAGGCCATCAAAAAGGCCAAAAGGGACTTCTGCTCCAAGCTCGAGGATGAGACAGATGTTCGGCAGCTGTGGCGGGGCCTGAATGCAATCACCTGCTACAAGGCGAAATCAGGAGGCAGCACACATGCCAGCGAAACATCACTCCCTGACGAGCTCAATGCGTTTTACGCACGCTTTGATAGGGAGAACACAGATGTGCCTTCTCGAGCCCGCATTCGCTGTGAAGGTATTTCAGTCACAGTCACAGAACTCGACGTCAGAACATCCTTCAGAGGGGTGAACACTCGGAAAGTGTCTGGTCCTGATGGCGTACCTGGTCGTGTTCTGAAAACCTGTGCGGACCAACTGGCTGGAGTTTTTAACGGACATTTCAACCTCTCACTTCTGAGGTCTGAGGTCCCCACCTGCTTTAAAAGGGCATCAATTATACCAGTGCCCAAGAAGAGCAAGGCGACGTGCCTCAATGACTATCGACCTGTGGCACTAACGTCTGTGGTGATGAAGTGCTTCGAGAGGTTGATCATGGCGCAAAGCAACTCCTACCTCGACAATAACCTGGACCCACTGCAGTTCGCTTACCGCCACAACAGATCAACGGCGGATGCGATCTCGCTGGCCCTCCACTCTGCTCTGGACCACTTGGACAACAAAAACTAATATGTCAGGCTGTTATTCATTGACTTCAGCTCGGCATTTAACACAATCTTCCCCTCCAAGCTGGTTACCAAACTCGCAGAACTGGGTCTCTGCGCATCTCTCTACCAATTGGATCCTCGACTTCCTCATTCACAGACCACAGTCTGTTCGTATTGGTGGAAATGTGTCAGACTCGATAACAATCAGCACGGGAGCACCTCAGGGCTGCGTGCTCAGCCCCCTGCTGTACTCACTCTATACTCATGACTGCGTAGCCGGTCATAGCGCGAACTCCATCATCAGGTTCACTGACGACACCACTGTTGTGGGACGTATCACTGATGGGGATGAGTCAGAATATAGAAGGGAGATCGACCATTTAACCAAATGGTGCCAGCACAATAACCTGGCTCGCAACACCAGCAAAACCAAGGAACTGATAGTGGACTTTGGAAGGGGTAGGATGGGGATCCACAGTCCCATTTATATCAACGGGTCGATGGTGGAAAGGGTCAAGAGCTTCAAATTCCTGGGCGTGCACATCTCCGAAGATCTTTCCTGGTCCGAGAACACTAATGCAATTATCAAGAAAGCACATCAGCGCCTCCACTTCCTGAGAAGATTACGGAGGGTGGGTTTGTCAAGGAGTACTCTCTCTTACTCCTACAGGTGCACAGTAGACCGGTTGCATCATGGCTTGGTTCAGCAACTTGAGCGCCCAGGAGCGGAAAAGACTGCTAAAAGTTGTCAACACTGCCGAGTCCATCATCGGCTCTGACCTCCCTACCATCGAGGGGATCCATCGCAGTCGCTGCCTCAAAAAGGCTGGCAGCATCATGAAAGATCCACACCATCCTGGCCACACACTCATCTCCCCGCTGCCTACAGGTAGAAGGTGCAGGAGCCTGAAATCTGCAACATCCAGGTACAGGAATAGCTGCTTCCCCACAGCCATCAGGCTGTTAAACTCAACTCAAACAAAACTCTGAACACTAATAGCCCATTGCACTTGATCTGTTTATTTATGTGTGTGTGTGTGTGTATATTCAATGGTATATGGTCACACTGATCTGTTCTGTATTTATTTATGCCGACTATATTCTGTTGTGTTGAAGCAAAGCAAGAATGTCATTGTCCTATCTGGGACACATGACAATAAACTCTCTTGAATCTTGAATCTTGACGTGGTGACTAGTTTTGCTCTTTGAGTGCTATTGAGATTGATCATTCCATACAAGAAAACGAATGACTAATAACCAGATAAAAATGATCTAATGTTACAGAGTTGCTGGAGTAACTCAGCAGGACAGGCAGCATCTGTGGATAGAAGGAATGGGTGACGTTTCGGGTCGATACCCTTCTTCAGACTGAGCAGCACCTGTTGTTCCTTCCTACACTGTAATTCATGCAGCCTGGAGACCACGTGAGTATAATTATACCATCCACCAGCACATCAGGCAGGGCAACACGGAAAACAAACACTGCAGAATATATATGTAGTGATACAGAGAACGTACACATAAAAAGAGAAAAGTGAAAGGGATAGATTGGCAGATTGTGGGCGGCACGGTGGCACAGCGGTAGAGTCGCAGCCTCACAGCCAACGCCAGCGACCCGGGTTCCATCCTGACCTCGGGCGCTGTCCGTTCGGAGTTTATACAGCCTTCTCCCTGTGACCACGTAGGTTTTCTCCGGATGCTCCGGTTTTCTCCCACATTCCAAAGACGTCCAGGTTTGTAGGCTAATTGGCTTCTGTTAATTGTCCCTAGTGTGAAGGATAGAACTAGTGTACGGTTGATGGCTGGTCAGTGCGAACTTGGTGGGCCGAAGGGCCTTTTTTACACTGTATCTCTAAACTAAACGCGAGAGTCAGAGAGTCATGCAGCACGGAAACAGGCCCTTCGACCCAACTCGTCCACACCAACCAAAGCACCCGTCTACGCTAGTCCCATTTGCCTGCATTGGGCCCATAGCCCTCTAAACCTTTCCTATCCATGCACCTGTCCAAGTGCCTTTAAAACGCTGTTATTGTATGGGTCTCAACTCCCTCTTCTGGCTGCCTGTTCTACATACCCACCACCTTCTGAGTGAAACAGGTTGTTCCTGTTAAATCTTGTCCCTCTCACTTTGTGGAAGAAATTAATTTAGATGGAAATTAAAGGGAAATGAAAAGCGGAGACTTTGCAGGTTTACGTCAAGAGACTTCATTGCGTAATATCATGGAGAGATGGCGGCAGTTACCTGCTCACCAGTTCTCCGACTTCACAGCAGAATTAGCCAACATTTGTACTGTGCAGTGAATAACTTTTGTTTTTTGTTAGATACAACTATACAAGAATATACTATCTACTACATGGGTTCCAATTATTTCATTAGTCAGAATGTACAGTACCTTTATGTGTAGGTCAACCTTATTCAACAATAGATGGTTAATACAAGTCAAAGACAATAAAAGGGCATTTTGACATTGTTTTATCTCTCCTTTTAGGCAGCCCGCACCACCATCCCCTCTCCAAGCCAATCATAAGCCCCCCATTTACTGCAACATATCTACGCTACTATCAGTAGGGGGCGCTGGGTGGTCTACTGTAACACACTGCTGAGAGAAACAAGCTTCCTTAGCTACGCCCACTACATATTTACATCTACCATCCACCCTTCAACATATTCCCAGAAAATAAGTAATACGTCTAATCTTACTTTGCCAATTCCCACGAACCTCTCCAACACCTGGTCAACGGGAGACGTCAATTGTCACACCCAAACACCCTTTCATTTCTGTGTTCAATTCCAATCAAAATTAAGGAAAGAAGGATATTAATATTTTTTTCCACAGCTCCCTCCTTGTTGATCTTTGTGATCAACACTTATATTATAGTAAGAAAGGATTTTAATATTTTCTCTCAGTAATCAGATACAAAAATGGAGGCATACGTGTCTGATTATAATCTGGTTGGAACCCGTCGTTGAGCTCGCAAAGGGATATCACCTTCCGCATGGGTAGAGGTATGGGCACAAATCAAACATTCAAATCTGTTTTTCTTTCAGTTGCGGGTTCACTATGTTCTGTGTGAAAGTTGTTAGTTGAATTTCATACTCCAACATCTACCTTCATCCTGTTTCTCGTAACTATCTAGATGCCTCTCATCACTCGCATGTCTATGATCATGTCCTTTATGATATTAATGTTAATATATTCATGTATTTAATACTACAAAGATAATTAATAAAGAATATGTCTACATTTTGACACTTTTGTTTATCATCGTCAAAAATTTATGACTTTTGCGTTTCCTTGTCCTCGAGGGTTCCGTCTGACTGATGCAGCGGCATGTATCCAATCAGGTTTTTCTTTTACTTTTACTGCTGTCCGTGTGCCGTGCCACACACTCATCTCCCCGCTACCTTCAGGTAGAAGGTACAGGAGCCTGAAGTCTGCAACGACCAGGTTCAGGAATAGCTACTTCCCCACAGCCATCAGGCTATTAAACTCATCTTGGACAAAACTCTGAACATTAATACCCCTTTATCTGTTATTTGCACTTTATCAGTTTATTTATTAATGTGTGTATTTAAGTATATAATGGTATATGGACACACTGATCTGTTTTGTAGTCAATGCCTACTATGTTCTGTTGTGCTGAAGCAAAGCAAGAATTTCATTGTCCTGTCAGGGACACATGACAATAAACTCTCTTGACTTGTTAGCAGCACCAAATATGGTCCTTTCCACCGAGAAAATAAATAATCTTTGTTCATTGCTCGAACAACTTAGCATTTGCTGCAGGCGTATTTTGGCCAAAGTAGCTTTTATTTCCCCATTTATTCTTTCTACCGCCCCTGAGGATAGTAGAACGAGTGTCTCTCACCTGTATCTCTCAACGAAACTAGAGGGTCAGAGAGTCATGCAGCACGGAAACAGGCCCATCGACCCATCTCGCTCACACCGACCAAGATGTCCCATCTATGGTAGTCCCATTTGCCTGCATTTGGCCTATATCCCTCTAAGCCTCCATGTACCTGTCCACGTGCCTTTGAAATGCTGTTATTGTATTGGGCCTCAACTCCCTCGTCTAGCTGTCTGTTCTACATACCCACCACCTTCTGAATGAAAAAGGTTGCCCCTGAGGTTCCTGTTAAATCTTGTCCCTCTCACTTTGTGGACGAAATTAATTTAGATGGAAATTAAAGGAAAATGAAAAGCGGAGACTTTGCAGGTTTACTTCAAGAGACTTTATTGCGTAATATCATGGAGAGATGGCGGCAGTTACCTGCTCACCAGTTCTCCGACTTCACAGCAGAATTAGCCAACATTTGGACAGTGCAGTGAGCAACTTTTGTTTTTTGTTAGATACAACTATACAAGAATATACTATCTACTACATGGGTTCCAATTATTTCATTAGTCAGAACATGCTTTTTTGTTCATAGACAATATAGACAATAGACAATAGGTGCAGGAGTAGGCCATTCGGCCCTTCGAGCCAGCACCACCATTCAATGTGATCATGGCTGATCATCCCCAATCAGTACCCCGTTCCTGCCTTCTCCCCATATCCCCTGACTCCGCTATTTTTAAGAGCCCTATCTAGCTCTCTCTTTTTTTTGTTTAATTTCTTTTATTAGAAGTAATCAATTTACAATAGTGTAAACATTATACAAACATCAACTTAATTCCATATTTTTTTAAATAACCCGTTGAAAGTTATTATCTTCTATTTTTTTAGGAAATAAAGATAAGGATAGTTTTAAATCAATAAGAGAGTGATTAAATAATAATTTGATTATATAAAAGAGAAAAAGAAAATAGAGAAAGGAAAAAAGGTTAACAAAAAGTGAAAAGATATTATATATATATATATAAATGAAAATCAACAAAATATATTGTATCTAAAACTATTACAAATAATAATATCAATGAAGATATGCCTATTAATCCTAGTATAAGAATATGTTATTCTCATCAAGTCCCGCTGGGTACCCGTCAAGCTGTGATGTCAAGAACAGCTACTTCTCTAGATACTGTATATATGGAGACCATATTTGTTCGAAGGTATTATATTTGTCCAATAGGACAAATCTGATTCTTTCTAATTGTAACGTCTCCAACATTTCTGCTGCCCACATTTTAATTGTGGGGGTTAATGTTCCCTTCCAAAATTTCAGTATGATTTTTTTCCCTATTATCAAACAGTAATCAAAGAAATGTCTTTGATTTACTGTAAGTACCGAATTTGAATCCAAAATTCCAACTATTAATAACTTTGGATCTGGATCCAATCTAATTTTAAGAACCTCAGAATAACCTTAAAAATTTCTGTCCAGTAGTGATTCAATTTGGGACATGTAGCAAAACTATGTGTTAAATTTGCTTCTAAATTCTTACATTTATCACAAATTGAAGAGAGATTGGGAAAGATACTATTTAATTTAGTTTTTGAATAATGTAATCTATATAACACTTTGAATTGTATCAATGTATGTCTGGCATTTAACGAACACCGATGTATTTGCTGTAAACTTTCTTCCCAATTTTCTTTTGTTATGGATAAACCAATTTCATTCTCCCATGCTTGACGATATGTTTCAGTTGTTGGATTCTCCTTATCCAAAATTATGTTATATATATAGGCTATTAATTTTTCTGTATTTGGGTGCAAATTAAACAAATCTAATAATCCTGGTACTTTATTTTTATAATCTTGTGTGTTGGATTTTATATAATCTCTAATTTGTAAGTACCTAAACAAGTGTTGCGGAGACAATCCGTAGATATCTTGTAACTCTTGGAATAAAAGAAATTTTCCTTTTCTATAAAGGTGCTCTATCCTTTTAATTCCTAAATCATCCCAATGTCTATACCCTCCATCCAATATAGAGGGTTTAAATAATGGGTTATTCGTTATTGGTAGCCTGAGTGAGAGATTATCTAGCTGTAAAGTCTTAACTATTTGTTTCCAAATACGTCTATTATTATAAATTATAGGGTTGTCCCTATAAATTTTTTTTGTACTTCCTTTGGGGCAAAGAGAATCGAGCCTACATTATAAGGTAAACAATCTTCCTTTTCCATCTTTAACCACATTGGTTCTAGCTCTCTCTTGAAAGCATCCAGAGAACCTGCCTCCACCGCCCTCTGAGGCAGAGAATTCCACAGACTCACCACTCTCTGTGAGAAAAAAGTGTTTCCTCGTCTCCGTTCTAAATGGCTTACTCCTTATTCTTAAACTGTGGCCCCTAGTTCTGGTCTCCCCCAACATCGGGAACAAGTTTCCTGCCTCTAGGGTGTCCAAGCCCTTAACAATCTTATATGTTTCAATGAGGTGCCCTCACATCCTTCTAAGGCCCAGAGTGTATAAGGCCAGTTGCTCCATTCTCTCAGCATATGACAGTCCCGCCATCCCGGGAATTAACCTTGTAAGCCTACACTGCACTCCCTCAATAGCAAGAATGCCTTTCCTCAAATTAGGGGACCAAAACGGCACACAATACTCCAGGTGTGGTCTCACTAGGGCTCTGTACAACTGCAGAAGAACCTCTTTGCTCCTATATTCGACTCCTTTTGATATAAAGGACAACATGCCATTCACTTTCTTCACTGCCTGCTGTACCTGTATGCTTACTTTCATAGACTGATGAACAAGGACCCCCAGATCCCGTTGTAGTTCCCCTTTTCCCAACTTGACGCCATTTAGATAGTAAAATCATGTCAACCTTATTCAACAATAGATGGTTAATATAAGTCAAAGACAATAAAAGGTCATTTTGACATTGTTTTATTTCTCCTTTTAGGCAGCCTGCGCCACCATCCCCTCTCCGAGCCAATCATAAGCCGCCCATTTACTACAACATATCTACGCTACTATCGGTAGAGGGCGCTGGGTGGTCTACTGTAACACACTGCTGAGAGAAACAAACTTCCATATCTCCATCTACTATTTCATGTTTACATTTACCGTCCACCCTTCAACACATTCCTAGACAGTAAGTAATACGTCTAATGTTATTTTGCTGATTCCCGCGAACCACTTCTACACCTGGTAAACGAGAGATGCCAATTGTTACATCCAAACACCCTCTCATTTCCTTGTTCAATTCCAATCAAAATTAAGTAAGGAAGGATATTCATATTTTCTTTCACACACTTTAAACATGTTTTGGATTCCCCTACCTGGATAACAGACTCTGTGCATTCACCCTATCTATTCCCCACTGAGATTGGTATCAAACTGATTTTGTGTGATGGATCCGAATTATGTGGAAATGTAAATGGTACTTTTTCTTTAAAAAGCACAAAAAACGATTTCCTTCATGATTTTATACACCTCTATAAGTTCACCCCTCAGCCTCCTGCTCTCCAAGGAATAAAATCTGAGCCTGCCCAAACTCTCCCATTAGTTCAGGCCCTTGGGTCTTGGCAACATCTTTGTAAATCTTCTCTGCCCTCATTGCAACTAAATTACACCCTTCCACAAGCAGGATGACCAAAATCAGGGCAGAAGAGAGAATGATGGGGCTGTGTGTCGTCCTTGATACTGTTGGCATTTATCAGTTAATCTCAGATATTCTGAAACCCATGAACCAAAAGGCAGACAACAGTGAGTCAGGCAGCATCTCTGGAGAGAATGATTGGGTGACGTTTCAGATCCAGACCCTTGTTCAGACTGGTTTATGGTCCTGTCCCACTGTACGAGTTCATTCAAGTGCTCTTCCGAACTTAAAAAAAAATCAAACTCGAGGTAAGCACATAGAATGAACGTAGCGGGTACGTCGGAGTTCCGGGACGTCTCTTAGCAGCTCATAACGCTAACGGCAGGTACTCGGGAAACGTGGTAAGCTCGGGAACACTCGTGAAGATTTTTCAACATGTTGAAAAATGTCCATGAGAGCCCCGAGTACTGACGAGCGGCCATTACTGTAAATCTCCGAGTTCGAATCAGGGCAAACTCGGGAGAGCTCTTGAATGAACTCGTACAGTGGGACAGGGCGTTTAGGGATAAGGGAAACAAGAGATATAGATATAGGGATATAGAATAAATAATGTGCTAAAAAGTAACGATGAAAAAGGAAACAGGCCATTATTAGCTGTTTGTTTGGTGAAAACGACAAGCTAGTGCGACTTGGGTGGGAGAGGGATAGAGAGGGAGGGAATGCCGGGGCTACCTGAAGTGAGAGAAATCAATATCCATACCAGTGTGGGAATGGGAAAGGGAGTTCAACTGTTTTGCAAACAAATCGGATAGGCCACGTTGGACTGAGCGGAGGTGTTCAGCGAAACGATGGCCCAGTCTGCGCTTGGTGGCGCCGATATCGAGGAGCCCACATGGAGAACAGTTTCTCAGTAAAGCAAGTTACTCCCCTCAATCTCTACATCGGTCACTTTCTGGTTATCAGCTCGTTTAATTAATCCATTTTCTGCCTCATCTAGAATAACATCAGAACTAACACCTCATTTATTTTAATGGTGAGAAATTTAACCTCTGACACTTCGGTTTAGTCCTCAAGTGTCTGAATTATTGGACTACCCATTCCCGAAGATAAAGCTTATGTAACATGTGGTGAAAAGACAAACTCCTTCTGCCGTTTGACTTCCATTGTCCATTCCTCTCATAATTATAAATCACAGCCATTAGATTGAAGACACGGAGTGCTGGAGTAGCTCAGCGAATCAGGAAGCATCTCAGGAGAACATGGATAGGTGACGTTCCTATGGTAGTTGTCTATGCATCTTCTCCAGAGATGCTGCCTGACCCGCCGAGTTACTCCAGCACTCTGCATCTTCTTTTGTAAACCCTGCAGTTCCTTGTTTTTACAACTGTTAGATTGATTGAAAGACACAGCATGGAAACAGGCCCTTCGGCCCATTGAGTCTACCTGACCAACAATCACCTGTTCACACTGGTTTAGTTTAGCTTAGCGATACAGTGCGAAAACAGGCCCTTCGGCCCGCCTGGTCCGCGCCGACCTGCAATCCCTGCACATTAACACTATCCTACAACCACTAGGGACAATTTATACATTTACCGATCCAATTGACCTACAAACCTGTACGTCATTGGAATGTGGGAGGAAACCAAAGATCTCGGAGAAAGCCCACGCAGGTCACGGGGAGAACGTACAAACTCCATGCAGACAGCACCCGTAGTCGGGATCGAACCCGGGTCTCCGGCGCTGTACTCGCTGTAAGGCAGCAACTCTACCGCTGCGCCACCGTGACCGCCCAAAGTGTCATCCCACTCTTGCACCCACTCCTGACACACTAGAAGCAATTTACAAACACCTATTAACGGACAAATCCGCACGTCTTTGGGAAGTGGGAGGAAACCGGAGCAGCCGGAGCAAACCCACCCGGTCACAGGGAAAACGTGCAAACTCCACACACGGACAGCAGCCGAGGTCGGGATCGAACCCGGGTCCCTGGCGCCGTGAGACAGCAGCTCTCCATCCATCTGAAGCAACAAACAACCCTTTCCCACTTATAGACTCAGCGGGTCAGGCAGCATCTCTGGAGAATAAAGGACCCGAAACGTCACCCGCCCTTTATTCTCAGGAGATCCTGCCTGACCCGCTGGATTTCTCCACCACTTTGTGTCTATCTTTGCTAAAAACCAGCATCTGCAGTTCCTTGTTTTCACAACCCTTTCCCACTTCATTAGTCAGTGAAGCGGGTGTAAGCAAGCACCGTTCACCATGAACAACGTTATACTTGCAGTGAACTTCAGACTGTCACTCAGCTCAGCGGGGTGAGGGTGCTGAGTCCATAAGTTCAAAGTTCTCAGAGCAACTTAGACCATTCGGCCCATCTAGTCCACTCCGCTAACCAATCAAGGCTGATCTACCCCTCCGTCCAAACCCCATTCTCCCCATAACCCCTGACAACCGTACTAATCAAGAATCTATCATCTCCACCTTGAAAATATCCACTGACTTGGCCTCCACAGCCGACTGTGGCTATCATTTCCACAGATTCACCAACCTCTGACTAAAGAAATTCCTCCTCATCTCCTTTTCAAAAGGTACGTCCTTTTATTCTGAGGCTGTGGCCTCCGATCCTAGACTCTCCCACTAGTGGAAATATCCGGGCCTTTCACTATTTGGTAAGTTTCAATGAGGTCCCTCCTCGTCCTTCTAAACTGCAGCGAGTACAGGCCCCGGTGCCGTCAAACGCTCATCATACGTTAACCCAATCATTCCTGGGATCATTCTCGTAAACCTCCTCTGGACCAAAGATCCTGTAGCAAGCAAGATCACTCGACGAAAAAGACGTAGTATGGTCATGGGCAGATTCATGGGTAATTTTCTGCCCCATTTCCATAACCAGCTTCCGTCTCCACACCAAAGATCCCATCAGATACTAGTGTGGAGACGGAAGCCGGTTACGGAAACATCCTCGTAAAAATAAAAGTTATTTGGTAAAAATCTTCTCCTCATTTCAGGATTTTAAATTATTAACACAAACTGTTCCCCCGCAACGTTGATTACACTGCGAGTCGGGTCGGGTCGGGTCGGGTTACGGCAATGGATGAAAAAAAAGGCCCACGTTCCGCTCCGTTGCGTACTACACGTCAGCCCATTGCATTTAGCAGGAGTGGTCTATCTTGCTCCGCTATAGGATCTTTGCTCTGGACCCTCTCCAACGCCAGCACATCCTTCCACAGACATGGGGCCCAAAACTGCTCACAATATTCCAAATTCAGTCTGACCAGTGCCTTATACACCCTGAGCATTACATCCCTGTTTTTATATTCTTGTCCTCTCCAAATAAATGCTAACATTGCATTCGTTGAGTCAGGTGATATGTGGAGAAGGCAGGAACGGGGTACTGATTGCGGGTGATCAGCTATGATCATATTGAATGGCGGTGCTGGCTCGAAGGGCCAAATGACCTACTCCTGCACCTATTGTCTATTGTCTATTGTCTATTGTCTACTACGGATCAAGTATCCCACGTGATTTAGATGACAGGAAGCGGAGACCTACCTCAAGGAAATGACCCCAATGTCGAAAATATGACATAATATGCCACGTCATACAACAAAACATTATTCATATGATACCAAAGCTCCATGGAAAAATAGTTTGTTTGATGGTGTGTCTGCTTCTGTTGTGACAGCAACCAGCCAATGCAACATCTCCCTGAACACATCCTGTTCATTCGAGAATGTCAGGCGTATTAAGAGGCAAGTAGATAATAACACAACCCCAAGGAACAATAGTGATAACAACTTAAATGGAACGATGAGACTTTGGATCTTGTTTCATCCTTTCTCTCCCATGTTCAGTTTTCTGAGCTCCTATACATCAGCTCTCAAATTTCTATTCCCACTCAGTCATGTTTACCTTCACTCCAGTTGCTTGTTTCTCTCTGAGCCAAATTCCTCCATATTACTGTTACTGTTATCCCTTCATAGTAGCTGGGTTTTTATTGAATCATTATAAAGTTACAGCCTGCGTTCGGAAGCTTACGTACTTTTCACCGCGGACTCAAGTTCAACTCCCCTCTTTATCTCTGCCCTACTTTTACGTCAAAAGTATTTTTTGTTTTGTCCTTTCTGCTTTCTCGATTACAGTCCCAGTTAGACCATTTCATGTATTCTTTGTGCCTTTATTAGTACAAAGCCTATTTTGTTCGTGCCTCCACCGACCATTGATCACTTTCCTGGTCTTTCTTTAACATAACCCAGGCAAATCCATCCATATGTGACAACCAGCTACAGCAGATGCTGGGTGTTACCACAGATAGACACAGAATGCTGGAGTCACTCAGCGGCTCAGGCAGCATCTCTGAAGAACATGGATAGGCAATGTTTCCAGCTGGGTCCCTTCTTCAGAATGACCTGAATCGTCAGCTATCAATTTTCTCCAAGATGCTGCCTGACCTGCTAAATTACTCCAGCGTTTTGTGTCTATCTTAAATCCATTTATACGTTTTCTGATAGGTTTAAGATGAGAGTCTTAGGTGTCCTAGTCACTGACAGTATGCATGCAGGTACAGCAGGCAGTGAAGAAAGCTAATGGCATGTTGGCCTTCACAGCGAGAGGATTTGAGTATAGGACCAAAGAGGTCCTCCTACAGTTGAACAGGGCCCTGGTGAGTCTGCACCTGGAGTATTGTGTGCAGTTTTGGTCTTCTAATTTGAGGAAGGACATTCTTGCTACTCAAAGAGTGCAACTTCGGTTAATTCCTGGGTTGGCTGGACTGACATATGATGAAAGAATGGGTTGACTGGGCTTGTATTCACTGGAATCTTATATGTTTAAGATGAGCGAGGAGATTGCAACCTTCACATGGTCCACCCAGTTTTGACTAATGCAATCAACCCGACGTGCACAAACAAATAGATCAAATAGAACAAGTTGCCCCACAACTTTAGGCTGTGCACGCCATACGCAAGAAGAGGTTGCGGCATGTTGGTTGGCGTGGGCAAGTTGAGCCAAAGGGCTGCTTTCACATTGTGACTCTCTCACCAGCCCTTTCACCTCCTCTCTTCCCATCATCTGAGAAACCACACAGCCATATTGGACGATGAATAGTAGATTTCACTGAGACAGTACACAAAGGGCGACACGGTGGAGCAGCATTAAAGTTGCTGCCTGACACAGCCAGAGACCCGGGTTTGATCCTGACTACGGGTGCTGTTTGTACGTAGTGTGTACGCTCTCCCTGTGACTGCGTGGTTTTTCTCTGGGTGCTCCGGTTTCCCCAGAACGTCATGCAGGTTTGTAGGTTAATTGGCTTCCGTCAATTGTCCACAGTGTGTCAAATAGAACTAGTGTGAACAGGTGATCATTTGTCGGGATAGGCTCGGTGGGATGAAGGGCCCGTTTCCACCCTGTATCTCTAAACCTAAACTCTCAGTCTCCGTTTTCTTCCAAAATCACACCATTGAACAAGACTTGGCCAATTGTATTTGAAACTAATGTACGTATGAAGCATGGCATTAACCTTCAGTTTGGTCGAACACCTCGGTGAAACCCCCTCCATCACCCATCACCATACTGTTAATATTTTACAACAAAGGTCATACAATGTTGGATCGGGCACGTGCCGTCAGGGTAGGCAAGGTAGGCACTGCCTACCCTGACTAAAATTATGAAATGGCAATTATTAAATATAAATAGTAAAGGCATGGGAGAATGATGCCTATGTAAGAGATCGATCTCTGAAGTAGGCATAATTCTCCGTGCCTTTCATCCGCAGCGCTTGTAACACGGGAAGCTCTGTGCAGCCCACGTGCCGTCAGCGCTGCCTGAGCCGTCAGTTTCAAGGGCAGCTAAAGGCAGCAGAAATTCTGCCTTTGCAGCACTGCGCATGCACAGCGCGAGTTTCTTGGGGGGATTTTCAAATATGGATTGCCGTTATTTTAATAGTATCTCAGGAAACAAAGAGTGAAGAATGGACTTAATGTACCAATAACATGGTAAGTGCATTTCTTGGTGCTTTATGTTTTTAAATGCTGTATTTCCCGGGGTGGGGGGAGAGCTCCGTTCACAGTGTTTGGGGAGTCTGGCGTTGTGAAGGAGGGGATTGGGGTCAGTAACCCACTTGCCACGCTCCGGTCTGAGTGCAGGTAGATGGGACTAAGTGAGAGTAAGTGTTCGGCGTGGACTAAATGGGCCGAGATGGCCTGTTTGCGAGCTGTAATTGCTATATGGTTTTATTGTGGCCGGGGAGTGAATTAGCTCGGGTGACTGCCGCAGCACTCCGGGCGCGGACAGCAGATCTGGCCGCCACTTCCGAGGAAGGAAGCAGCTCGGGTGACTGCGAGTGGCCGCCGGGACCCTGCCACTTCAGCCCCTTCTGCTGGTCCCCACTCACCTCTGCCAGTGCTCTCCGTCTGAACATCTCTCACCTGCCGCTCGCCGGCCGGCTTCCAGCAAATCTTTAAATTCCGACAGCGCGCTCACGGGACCAGTTGAGGTTACTTGGCTGTGGGAATTTAAGGATTTGCGGGACGCGGTTGACATGAGCGAAGCCAGGAAATGGCAGGTGAGAGATGTTCAGACGAAGAGCACTGCCAGAGGTGATCAGCAGGCGCTGAAGAGCAGCCGGTTCTGGTGTCGGGTCCCGGCGGCCGCTCGCAGTCACTCGAGCTGCTTCTATCCCCGGAAGTAGCAGCCAGTTCTGCTATCCGTGCCCGGAGCGCTGCGGCAGCGGTGAGTGAGTCAGATATGATCTTCGACCCCCTCCTTCTCAACACTTCGGCCTTCTCGCATCTTTAACCCCTGGCGCAGACTCTCCACACGCTGTGAAAGGAACTCTCCCTCCAAATGGACCCTTGAATTAGCATTGTCATTCAATAAGATGACAACTGATTCAACGTCCCGGTGTGCTCCCACTTTTCCCACCATCTCTCCACCTGCCTTCATCCTCCGTCCCCCACCCATTCAGTAATTAAAAAATGAAGCAGATTGAGAACCCTTGGGAAAATTGAATTGTTGCTTATTTTTTGTTTTGTACGGAGAACAATCTGCAAATGCGCGGTTTAAGATTTTTTTTAAAGCCGGCTGACTGCCGACCTGAGCAATTACTCACGGCACGTGCCTGTGTTGGATAGAATGGATGTGGAGAGGATGTTTCCACTAGTGGGTGAATCTGGGACCAGAGGTCATAGCCTCAGAATTAAAGAACGTTCCTTTAGGAAGGAGATAAGGAGGAATTCCTTTAGTCAGAGGGTGGTGAATCTGTGGAATTCATTGCTACAGATGGCTGCGGAGGCCAAGTCAATGGATATTTTTAAGGCAGAGATAGACAGATTCTTGATTAGTACAGGTGTCAGGGGTTATGGGGGGCTGGCAGGAGAATGGGGTTGAGAGGGAGAGATAGATCAGCCATGCTTGAATGGCGGAGTAGACTTGATGTGCCAAATGGCCTAATTCTGTATCTATCACTTATGGCCTTAATCGTACATTGAATCAGAATCTGTAGATTAATTTTAAGGCGTGTAAACCCACTCCTGACCTTATTAGTGTGATTCCTGTGGTTTTGGCTGTGAGTACAAAGCTTGATTCAAAGACATGGTTCCTGCATCCACCTATTACTTTATGGGTCAGTCACAACTATCTCTGCACTAATCTCCCTGTTGGCCCATTCTACCATCACAAGCTCTTTTGAGTCACTTTGTCCTCTTTTCCCTTTTGTGTCCATTTTTCGGTCAGAATTTCCTGAGCAGCTTTTGTCTCATTGTTCATAATTAAACCACAGCTGCCCATCTTTATTAACTTACAGCTGGCAAACAAATGTTGCCTCTATCATGGTCATCTATTCTCCAGCGGAATTATTTGTAATCCCTTTGTTCTTGCCCCAGTTTCTCTCAGTCTCTATTTCCTCTCCTTTCCTTCCTTCGTTCTCGGTTACACCGCCGTTATCAACATTAATTCAGGCATTACCCAGGATATTTTTGCTATCGAGGGAGTGCAGCGTAGGTTTACAAGGTTAATCCCCGGGATGGCGGGACTTTCATATGCTGGGAGAATGGAGCAGCTGGGCTTGTACACTCTGGAGTTTACAAGGATGAGAGGCGATCTCATTGAAACATACAAGATTGTTAAGGGCTTGGACATACTAGAGGCAGGAAACATGTTCCCGATGTTGGGGGAGTCCAGAACCAGGGGCCAAAGTTTAAGAATAAGGGGTAAGCCATTTAGAACGGAGACGCGGAAACACTTTTTCTCACAGAGAGTGGTGAGTCTGTGGAATTCTCTGCCTCAGAGGGTGGTGGAGGCAGGTTCTCTGGATGCTTTCAAGAGAGAGCTAGGTAGGGCTCTTAAAAATAGTGGAGTCAGGGGATATGGGGAGAAGGCAGGAACGGGGTACTGATTGGGGATGATCAACCATGATCACATTGAATGGCGGTGCTGGCTCGAAGGGCCAAATGGCCTACTCCTGCACATATTGTCTATTGTCTATTGTCTATTGTCTATTGATGGGTTTCGAAGTTTGCGTCACTCTCTCAATCTTTCCATCAACCTCGTCCGCCTCACTGCAACCGCCACGTGTTTTGCATTTCCCTTTTCCATTTCAGCAGCACTTTCGTCCTGAGAGCTGTCAGTGGCACGTTTTACAAATTATTCCCAACATTTTGTACAGCAATGTAATTAAATACTCCGAGTCCAGCCATCACTTGAGTGAATCTGGAGGAAAACTTAGGAAAGGTCCTCTGAGCCCTATTGCTAAATCATCCCATAATGTTAAACATACTTGCTCAAATTGTCTCATTCTAGCCACTTGCTGGTCAAATGCCCTTAGAACATAGAACATAGAACAGTACAGCACATGAACAGGCTCTTCAGCCCACAATGTCTGTGCTAAACATGATGCCAAGACCATCTCTTATCTACCTGTGCAGAATCCAGGTCCCTTCAGTTGCTTGGGTAGCTACACCCCAGCAGTATGAACATTGACTTCTCTAGCTCCAAGTAACCCTTCCCCGTTCTCCTGCCAGTCTTACTGTCTGTGACTACATTTTATCTGCGTACCGCCCACTCCTCTGACATCAGTCTGAAGGAGGGTCTCAAACCGAAACGTCACCCATTCCTTCTCTGCAGAGATGCTGCCTGTCCCGTTGAGTTACTCCAGCATTTTGTGTCTCCCTCAGTTCCCTGCCGATCCATGTGTCTATGCAAAAGTCTCTTCAATGCAACTATCGTATCTGCCTTCACCACCACCCCTGGCAGCGCGTTCCAGCCACTCACTACACTTGCCCCGCACATCTCCTTTAAACTTTGCTCTCTTCACCTTAAAGCTGTGCCCTTGGGATAAGCTATTTCCTCAAGCGACAATCTTCCTCCAGAAGGGAAACACACATTGCTGGAGTAACTCAGCGGGTCAACAGGATGTTGCCTGACCTGCTGAGTTCCTCCAGCACTTAGCGTTTCTCTCAAGATTCCAGCAACTGCAGTTCCTTGTGTCTCCATCTTCCTCCAGGAAGCTTATTTGCAATCAATGGAATTGATTGATCTAACGGAATCAAGGGATGTGGGGAGAAAACAGGAACGGGGTACTGATTCTGGATGATCAGCCAGTATCATATTGAATGGGGGTGCTGGCTTGAAGGGCCAAATGGCCTACATCTGCACCTATTTTCTATGTTTCAAACAGGTATAGGGCAGTTCCCCTCTCAAGAACAGCAGTGTAGTGGCAATTCCTCCCAGGGTCAGAGATCCGGCTTCTCTCTTGACCTCGGGTGCTGTCTGTGCGGAGTTTGCACGTTCTCCCAATGACCAAATCAGTTTCCCTCTGGTACTCCGGTTTTCCCCCCACATCCCAAAGTGTGGGTTAGTAGAGGTCCACCCCCAATTTTAATTCGGAGTCACGTGAATAACTACGTGAAGAAGGCCGTCAGCCCGCATGCGCGTCATTACGTCGAGCGCATTGCGCAGCGGCTGACTGCTCCTGCCAGGTAAGTTTGAACATATTTCTAGGGTTGTTTTTTGTATTGCAGGAAGCTCCTCAGAGAGTTTGCCTGTTGGATTCGGACCGCGGGAAACCGGTTATGGACCGTGGGGACATCCCGGTCCGGACCGCGGAGGCGCGGGTAGCCGGCGGCCGGCGGGTTTGCTCCCAAGTTGCTGACAAGGAGGTCAGCGACACCCAGGAGGGGAGTGTGAATGGGGGTTCTCCCAGTTGGTCTTCCAGACCGCAATGGTTCCCCCAGAAATAGGGGTTAGACTGGCAGTAAGCCGGTCTCGCTACCCCAGTCGTGGACAATGGGGTCAGCAGCCCCCAGACCCCTTAGGTCTTATCAGATAAAGTGGTTAGACTGGCAGTAAGCTGGTCTCGCTACCCCAGTCACTGACAATGGGGTCAGCAACTATGGTTCCCCCAGGAAAGGGGTTAAACCACGAGGAAGCCGGTCAGACCTTGGGACACGGTCGAGTCAGGCCAGGTGGTTTCCCCCTCCTTCTATGGGTAGCATCTGCGAAAGCCTAAAACCCACCTGGAGCACCTGATGGAGAGGTTTCTCCAAAGAGATATGCTCCAGAAGAGAGTTATCTGAGCCTGGGTATTATGGAGAACCCTCTGGCAGCAGCACCTTTTTCAGGGCTGCACAATGAAGAGGGGAGCATCCAGGGTCAGTTTCAGTCTGGCCCAGAGCCATATCCTGATATAGGTCCGAAGGGCCATGTCAGCGCAGGTATCCTCAGCGGCCTGTAGCAGCACCTGTCTCAGGGCTGTCTACGAGTCTCCCTCTCTGTGGAGGGGAGTGCGAGGATATACTCGCAAGGGAAGAGGCAGAAAACCCGGAAGGGGCCAGATTTCCCTTACGCTACAAGTGCCGGCAGTGAACAGAGCTATCAAATGAAACCAACCGCTGAGTCTTCTCTTCAGGTAAGACTTATCCAACAGGTATACCTGGATGAGAAAGCAAGCTTCATCGTGTCAGCGACGACACCCCCACGCCTCATCGGCAGTAAGCAGTTCACTGAAGTTGATGGCCATTTGAAAGCTGAGCACAGTCTTTCAGGCCAAGGGCCAAGCCGGTCTGAGGAATATGGAATTCACATACACTACCATTCCTACTCTCCAGTCAAGGATGGGAATAGAACCCACATCAGGGGCCTTTGGGCTTACCATAAGACCACCGGTAACCATGGAAGTAGGTGGGTCTAGTTCTTCCGAAACATAGGGTAAGTGGACCATTTACAAGTTGGTAATATTTACACTTGTTTTGTACAAATGAAAATGATAACATGTGATGGGTTATTATTACACAGTATACAAGGGTACCGAGCATGGCTTGGAATTGGGGCCAGAGTTGTCTTTCGAGGCAGGCTCAGGATTACGGCCAGGATTGCCTTCCGCGACAAGCTCGGCAATATGGCCAGAGTTGTCTTTCGAGGCAGGCACGGAATTATGGCAGCCGTGGCCTGTTCATTGTGAAAGATGGAGGATGTTGGTTCATAATTGATTTAACTCCCATGTGCAACATAGTTTTTCATTATATGGAATTTCTCTACTGTCTCACTGTTGATTTCCTTAGGATCTTTATTGCATGCATCGATCTCAAAGATGCATATTATTCAGGTCCCATTCACAGGGATCACCAGACATTTGAAATTGATCTGGAGGATATTTCTAATGTTGTGTTTTTGGCTTAAATCAACTATGTTTGAGGAATTTAGGTTTTTCAGCCATCCAGTCAAATTTAAGTTGATACCAACTGAAAGTTATTGTTTATCGGATTTACCTTTAACTATTAATTTATCTGTGACTCCGCCCTGGGACAACAGATTGGAATCAATAGAAGCCTGTAACAACCTTGTTATCAAGCAGGCTTCTATTCATCAAGTGTAATTGGCAATATAGCAGCTGTGTTTCAGCTGTGCAATTGGGCTTTGCATTATCAGAACTTTCAATATGCAAGTAGTAACCTCTCAAGTGCCATATAGGTCATTGTTAACAGACCTATGCTATTATCAGCTGAAGCTACCAAAGTCACAATGGTGGTCTATATTCAGCATTGCTCCAGTAGTTTTGGTCAAATAATCTTCAGTTATATTACTAACAGATGCTAGAGCACAAAGATGGAAAATTACAAATGCCATCTCTAGTAACGAAGGCTGATGGGATTTGCATGAATCACCAATTCTTCAGTTATTGGTATCAACTACCTATAGACACTAGGTGCATACTATGGGTTAAAGGGTTATTGTGTGAATATGCAAAACCTGCATGCTCAGTTCCAAGTTGATACACTGTGGTGGTGGCATATGTTAGTCACATGGATGCAATAAAGTCAAAGTATCCTGTCATAATTTACCCAACCTTTTTTGGCGCTGGTGTATCATCATGCAAAATCAATGACAACACAGTATAGATGTTGGTTCACAAAGTATTTTAGGATCTATGGCTCAATGGCACCCAATATCGATATGTTTGCATACAGGCTCATTCACCAGTTGTAAAAACATGTGGCATCACAGTGGCGAGAGATACATTCTCGCTACAATGGGGAGGAATGTTCTTTTATGCGGTTTCTCCATTTTGCCTCATCAGTCGGGGCTTGCAATAATTCAGCAAGATCCCGCTTCACGGTTCTCGTACTGTCTGACTGGCCTACGCAGCCATGGGTTCCCACAAATGTTGGGAATAATAATAGAACCTTATATGGGGTTCTATACATAAAACTTTGCTGGTTCAGCCTGGGATTCGGGGAACCAGCCTCTACATGATTAATCAATTAATTGCCTTACAGAATCTGAGAAGACAACTCCTGCGGTTTGGGCTGACAGACTGATCCATGTATGTGCTCACTGCAGAGTGCAAGGATAGCACAAAAAAAACAGTACTTTGCCTCTTCAGGAGATGCAAAGCGTTTTCCTGTTAAATGTTATGTTACATATAATGCTATGATGCTTCTCATCATAGTTGCTGCAGCAAGTGGGACCCGCTCTTTCAGGTCTCTGATGTTCAGTTATTAAGGATATCATTGACACAAGTTCTCCCAGACCCAAGTACACGGAAGTATGGGATATTGACATTGTGTTAACATTTATTCACCATGGTGCTGCAGTTATATCTCAATCTTTGGTTCGGCTCTCATAGGTAGTTAATCCCCTGGCGCTGCCCTCAGCGCACTGGTCCAGTCATTACATAAATTGCGATTGCGACCTGCTATATA
The DNA here is from genome assembly GCA_963514005.1 of Raja brachyura. Next base: position 8,742,413 of record OY740818.1, read on the forward strand.
ATAATTCATGTTTACATACCCCATGCACCTTCGGTTGCATGTGGTCACACATTTACAACATTACATCAAGGTCATCTAGAGCCTTAGAGGCTCTGATACTAGCTATGTTCGTTAGTTACAAAAAAATAAAAAAATAAAAACTCATAAGAAGGTGTCAGTTCAGACCATCTCTAGGTAGTTATACGGGGTTTTTGGCTTATACAGGAGTAGATACTAATTTCTAATCTCACTCCACCAGGGCTGCTACAACATCAGCAGCAAGGGTAATGTGCGGTCCTCTGGACCACATCCTGCCAACTGCAGGATAGTCTAATGAACGAGGTATCCAACATTTTATTTTAACCCATTGCCAGACCAGGGGTATTTGCCAACTCTATTTTAGGTTCTACTTTATAGTTTCCCCCGGATGACAGGGGTTACTGTTATTATTATTTGTTCATTTATCAGCATCAGCATGTTTTAAACCTATGTCATGTCTGTATGCATTATGAATGTTTCCCTTATCTGTGGTCAACTGATGCAGTTGTGCTTATGTGGACTCGTTTTTCCATGGCATGAAATCACAGAGCTTCCAAATTTTCACGTAGTCACTTACGTGACTCCGAAGTAAAATAGTAAGATTAAATGAGAACTTACCAGTTTGAAGTTTGATCTTTATTTTATGAGGAGTTACGATGAGCGATTATGTGCCCTCCGCTCCCAACCCTCGTACCATAAAGATCATCTGGTAGTTCTAGTCATCGCTAATCTTACTATGTTAGTTCAACAACTGTTATCTGTGATTTCACACCGCTGCTTTGAAGATTGATGCGCATGCGGGCTGCCGGCCTTCTTCACGTAATCGCTCATCGTAACTCCTCAGAAAATAAAGATCAAACTTCAAACTGTTAAGTTCTCGCTTAATCTTACTATTTTACAGAACCCTTGGTTCCAGAGCCTTGCTGGATTATCCGTTTTGCCAGACCAACAGAGGTCACGGCCTCGGAGAGGAATCCTACCGTACCGGAACGGTCTGCCGAGGGGCACGAGATACCAGCCCGCAAAGTCGCCCTCGGAAGTCGGTTATGGAAACGGATCTGCCAGCTCCGGCCCGGCCTGAGTTCCAGAGCCCCGGCCTCAGGGGGCAAATTCGACCCGCTGATCGGCCGCAGAAGTCCCGATGAGGTCGAGATTGACTGCCTCACCCTGCCTAGGCCCCACATTTGTGGGGGGGATTTCAAGTCTCTTGTAATTTTGTCCTTATTAAAGGAGGTACCAGACCACCAGCTGCCATAATTCGGTGGTGGAGCTACACCTTAATCGGCTACTGCAAATTGTCCCTAATAACCAGGTGAGTGGCAGAAACTGGGAACGGACGGAAGAATAAAAAATGTAATTAAAGTTGGATTAATTTAAATGGGTCAGGTTTGGTCGGCATGGACCTGTGTGACAGAATGAATTTCTTTGTTGTATTTGTCCGATTCTGACACTCTCCCCATGACTCTAGCTGTCTTCAGCAGTCACTCCGATCAGTCCCGACGAGTTTTGATCATCCCGTCAAGAACGTTTGAACAGCAGGCCATCGGCAACGGCAAGTGCGGAAGGTTCAAGACCCCGACCATGGGTGAACAGAGGAAGATGACTGAACTTTATTGCCTTCCATCACAGTGAAGAATGTTGATTCCACTGTGGTGGATGTTTATGTTAAACAGTATTTTATGTACTGTGTGTATTTTTGCTTTTTTACTTAGTATTGCTGTATGGTAACTCAAATTTCACTGTACCTTAATTGGTACATGTGACAATTAAATTAAATCTTGAATCTTGAAGCATGTGATTAAGCTGGAAAGGGTTCAGAAAAGATTTAGGGTTTAGGCTTGGGAGGAGAGCCTGGGTAGGCCGGGCATCTTTCCCTGGAGTGTAGGAGGCTGAGCAATGACCTGACAGAGGCATAGCATCACAAGGAGCATAGATAAGAGGAATGGTCACAGTCTTTTCCCCCAGGATAAAGATGTCTAAAAGGGCATTGTTTCAAGAAGAAAATGCAAAGATTTAAAGAGGACCCGATGGACAGGTTTTTCATGAAGGATGATGGAATGAGCTACCAGAAGAGCTGGTAAAGGAAGGTACAATTACAACAGCATTTGCAGAGGTACATGGAGTAGGTATGTTACAATACAATACAATACTTACCATCAGCGGTGCTGCAGTTCTGCCATTGGCCGTGTGCGCGACTTTGGCGCCTTTGAGAGGGGGGGCGGGTTTAAAATGCGATTTTTCTCCAGCCTATTCAAATCGAATTTGAACAGACTGTTTAGTTGCCGAAGAAAAATCGCTTCGACTGCCGTTTTATTAAGTTTATTAAAATTAGTGCTGGATAATTTAATAGCAGTAGTAAATTAAAAATCGTCTTCTAATGCCGTTAATGCCGACAACCGGACGGATCTCACATAGGGGACAAGGCAAGGTACACCGTACAATTTTTCATATAAACTTGCTTCTTAGGATGCCCTTAATAAAAATTTCACATTGCAAAAAGGTGACTTAGGACCCATACGAACAGGCAGTATTTTTCCTGCCGATATGGGTTAAAATTCACCGCAACCACAATGTTCCAATTGATCGCGTTCCACAAAAACCCACTTGCAAGATGATTAAAATGGCCATTAATTTACGGGAATTAAACACTAAATTCCTTCCATTTGGCCTATAAATTCATGACAATTAGATTTAAAAATCATGTTATATTGTGAATTCTTGTGTGAATGTTATTTGGACACTTAGGCTTTTTAAAAATGTTAACCTTTTCTTAAGAAATGGATAGATGTTTAGATCTAGTAATTGCATTTTGTAATTATCTACAATTAGGCAACTAACTAATTATATGCTTTAATTTCAGGTCATCCAAGTAAGATTGTTTCATATTTGTTTCAGAATGCTTCAATCTATAATAACTGAAAATTTCATTCAGTTCTCTTAATTTTTAAGAAAGGTATGGGCTTTTGACTGTCCTCGATCACAACTTTTGTGTTAAGCCGATGGAAAAGCAATAGGGAACAAGATGCTAATTTCAGAGTATGAAAATAGCCATCACTTTTTTAATACTGAAGATATGAAAGTGAATTATGTGTCAAATTAAACTTCTTTTTATGCTTTATCTGATAAATTGCAGACTTGATTTTTAAAATCTCAAAATTTTGTAACATTGCTACATTGAGTCAAGAGTCAAGTTATTGTCAAATATCCCAGATAGAACAATGAATTCCATACGTGCAGATTGGAAAGTTTTATTGGGATGTAGACCAATGCATTTCACTGTACCTAGATACATACCATAATAAAGTATCATTAAGTTGAATCAGTTAGGCAGCATGGGCAGCCAGGGTGAGGTGAGGTGAGATGAGATGAGGTGAGGTGAGTTGAGGTGAGTTGAGGTGAGATGAGGTGAGATGAGGTGAGATGAGGTGAGATGAGGTGAGATGAGGTGAGTTGAGGTGAGATGAGTTGAGATGAGTTGAGATGAGTTGAGGTGAGATGTGGTGAGATGAGGTGAGATGAGGTGAGGTGAGTTGTGCTGGGGTGGGTGCACAGGTGAGATGTGCTGGGGTGGGTGCACAGGTGAGATGTGCTGGGGTGGGTGCACAGGTGAGATGTGCTGGGGTGGGTGCACAGGTGAGATGTGCTGGGGTGGGTGCACAGGTGAGTTGGTGATACACAACCACGTGGCCGCGCTCATTATTCAGGCGGGACACGTGTGTGAGGGCGATGACGTCAACACGCTCGCCAATGAAAACGCCGTCACGTTACCCGCGCCGCCTGCTGGGAGTTGTAGGCGGTAAGGGGGCGCATGCGCAGCGGCTGCAGATCGGCGAAGGTTCCGGAAGGAGTGAACGGACCGGGGACCAGGGATCGGGGATCGGGCTGTGTCGCAGTGAGTGGACGCCGGGCCCGCCGTCGCCGTCGCCGGGGAGAGGGTTAACTGGGTGGGGAAGAACCGTTAGTGGGCGTCTGATATCAGGGGGAAAAGAAGTGTTCTGACCCGATCAGAACCCCCCCCCCCCCCCCCCCCACCATCGGGATCAAACCCGGGACCCCCCCCCCCAGATCACACCCGAGCAAGAGGGGTGAGAGAGCCGGTGTCGGTTCCTCTTTAAGACACTTGTATTATTATCGTGTGTGGTCCCCACTTACAATGGCTACCTCTGGCTGTGTCAGGGTTGCATCATCTGCTGTGTTCCTTCCTCAGCACCAAAAGCTGCTCAGGCTGGCAGAGTCGAGGTCACTTCATGTACATGACCTTGGGTTCTATTTTGGAGACATAAGGAAGGAACTGCAGATGTTGGAAACTTCGGTAAAACACAAAGTGCTGGAGGAACTCAGCAGGCCTGGCTGCATCTGCAGAGGATATGAAGATATAGACACCAAAAGCTGGAGTAACTCAGCTTTTCAGACAGCATCTCTGGAGATAGCAAAAGGATTTCATAGGAAAAAGATTTGAGTATTGGACCAGGGAGGTTCTACTGCAGTTGTACAGGGTCTTGTTGAGACCACACCTGACGTATTGCGGACAGTTTTGGTCTCCAAATCTGAGGAAAGACATCCTTGCCATAGAGGGGGTACAGAGAAGGTTCACCAGACTGATTCCTGGGATGTCAGGACTTTCATATGAACAAAGACTGGATAGACTCGGCAGTACTCACTAGAATTTAGAAGATTGAGGGGGGGATCTTATAGAAACTTTAAAAATTCTTAAGGGGTTGGACAGGCTAGATGCAGGAAGATTGTTCCCGATGTTGGGGAAGTCCAGAACAAGAGGTCACAGTTTAAGGATAAGGGGGAAATCTTTTAGGACCGAGATGAGAAAAACATTTTTCACACAGAGTCTCTGGAATTCTCTGCCACAGAAGGTAGTTGAGGCCAGTTCATTGGCTATATTTAAGAGGGAGTTAGATGTGGACTTGTGGCTAGAGACATCAGGGGGTATGGAAGGAAGGCAGGTACAGGATACTGAGTTGGATGATCAGCCATGATCATATTGAATGGCGGTGAAGGGCCGAATGGCCTACTCCTGCACCTATTTTCTATGTTTCTAAAAGCAATAGTCAGTCCCCTTCTCCAGTTACTCAATGACTGAGTTACAGTTGCTCCAGCTTTTCCTTTTAAACTGGTTTAAATCTCCAGCATCTGCAGTTCTTTCCTATACATTTTGTCTGCAGAGGACATGGTTGGGTCATGTTTTGGATTGGGCTCCTTCGTCAGATCCAGTTTTACTTGGGGTTTATATTCTGTTGAACTAAGGAGAATAAGGGCTGATTCATTGAAACAAGCAAGATTTCATCCTGTTTAATTTTCTAGAATTTAGATTAGTTTATTGTTGTACGTACCAAGGTACAGTGAAACGCTTTTTGTTGTGTATCATCCAGTCAGTGGAAAGACTATGATTAAAATCGAGCTTTCCACATTGTACGGTTACATGATCAAGGGAATAACGTTTAGTGCAAGGTAAGGTCCAGTAAATTACAATTTAAGATTATCCGAGAGTCTCCAGTGAGGTAGATAATAGCTTAGGGATGCTCTAGTTAATGATAGGATGGTTCAGTTGCCTGATAATAACAGGGAAGAACCTGTCCCTGAATCTGGCGGTGTGTGTTTTCAAACCTGTAGCTCTCAATTCAGCATTGCTTATGTAAATCCATCACTGTACTGTGTTTTTATTCTGTCTGCAGGTCACGTTGTTTCCTTATCAGCTAGCTACTGAACAAACTTGGGTGTAGTGACAATGTTGGTGGCAAGGTTTGCCTGCCTGAAGAACCTACCGGCACTGAGCCTGCGCCCTGTTCTCACCCAGCAGAGTCCAGCCTGGAAATGTCATAATATAAAGGCTAGACAATGGCTTTTGCTACCCAAACAGGTGAGTCTTTCAGTTTAATTTTAGTTTAAAAATACAGGCCCTTCATCCCACCATGGCCACGCTGACCATCGATCATCCACACACTAGCTCCATGTTATCCCATCTACACACTAGGGACAATTTACAGAAGCCAATTAACCCACTGTAGGATCACTGAATGCTCAATGATTTGCCGAGTCCGGCAGTAGTGTTTTAAAACTTTTTATTCAAGCACAACGGTCATACAGCATCAGAGCTAAATTTTAAAATATCTGCAGACCTTAACTAAAAACTGAACACACCTTGACTAATAAAACAAATAAACTATGGAACAGTAACTAAAGAACTGAAGACTGAACATGATGATATACCCTGGACGAAGATTCGTACAGGACCGACTACAGAATACACAGCTGAAAAACAAGATTCCGTATATATATAAAGTGATGGATGCCCTTTAAACACAGCTATCGCAGGGGTTAAATTACTGTGTAGCCAGCTGATGCCTTCAAAGAGTCGCAGCTTCTGCAGCCCCCTATCTTGTTCGAAACAACAACTCTGGGAATGTCACACTTTGTAATGTGCACGGTCCCGCACCCATAGACCTGCACATCTTTGGAATGTGGGAGGAATCCGGAGCAGCCGGAGAAAACCCACGCAATTACAGGGAGAATGTACAAACTCTGTGCAGAGGCAGGGCCGTCTTAACAGCATTCTAGGCCCCAGGCAAAGCAGTGCACTGGGGCCTCTACACTTCCAGTTTCTTTATGCCGTCATGTACTTGCGATGTTCTCCTCCATTTTCATGTTCTACAATAACATTCTACAATACATTGATTAGCATGGGGCCCTGGGCAACTGCCCAGCATGCCCATGCGTTAAGACTGCCCTGCACTGAGGTCGGGATCCAACCTAGGTCTTGGGTGCTGTGAGGCGGCAGCTTTACTGTTGTATCACTGTGCCGCTCAAAGTGATTGCTGAAGTTGGTGCGATTTAATAAAAGTAAATGTTTTTATCGCTTCAGCCCTTGTTACAGACTCTGTTCACGCATCAATGGCGGTAACTTCTCCCTGACCATTGTATTAGATTAGATTAGCCTGCACACTACAATTCCTGATTTGAGCCATCCACAGCAGTCCTGAACTACTATCTACCTCATCGGGGACCCTCGGACTATCTTTGATCTCACTTTACCATGCACTAAAACTTATTCCTTTATCATGTACCAGTACTGCGACTGGCTCGATTGGAATCATGTACTGTGTTTCTGCTGGCTGGTTAGCACGCAACAAAAGCTTTTCGCTGTACCTCGGTACACGTGACCATAAACAAACTGAACTGAACTAGACATAAGGGGAATAACATTTAGTGCAAGATAAAGTACAGTAAAGTCCAATTAACGATAGTCCGAGGGTCTCCATTGAGGTAGATAGTAGCTCAGTACTACAGTTGTTGATGGGATTGGTTAGTAATGAACCCAAGCTCTCGATATGTATCAGAAATGAGCTGTTCTGCCATCAGTCATCCAGCTGCAACATGGGCTTTGCTTTTCCCTCTCCACTTACATGATCTGAAGTGCTTGGTCCCTCCCACTCTGCATGTAACAGCTTTTGCAGCTGTCCTTATCTCACTGTTTTTACATTTGGTTCACATTATCTCACTCTAACTGCCTCGTTAATCTATCAACCAGTTTGCTACTTCAACAGCTTTTCACCATGGCAATCCTGATCGTTTCTACCCTTTCTCCAATCTATCGCTTTCCTATCCTTGCAATTTAAAACCCTCATTTTATCCCTTTTCCAATTTTGACTATATCTTCCATCGGGACCGCATCTCTGTTTCTGTTGAATGTTTCCAGCGTTTTTGTTTTGCTTTCATACAAGTCTAGTAAATGCCTGAACTATTAAATTAAAATACTGTACATTGTTTTCCAGATATGATTACATCATTACCCTGTAATGAAATTGTATCCTTCCTGTTTTTATATTCAATTTCCCACACAGATTATAGTATTGTTTGCTTTCCTAATTACTTAATGTACTGTGCAAATCCTTTACTTGGACACACAGATCTTTTTACGTTCTCTCACTGTTTTGATAATATGCTGCCATATCTTTGCTAACTTTAGCAAATTTAGCAAGCATATTTTCAGTATCTGCATTCATCTATTTGCCTAAATTGGAAATAAAAATTGAGGCCTTGGCACTGAACCATTGCCAAAGATGCACTTTTGCATATTGTTTCCCATTAGTCAGCCATTCCTACCATGCCATTGCATTCTTATGACACAAGCTGTTATTTTCTGCAACAATGTTCTAATATGTTCTTATCAGAGTCTGGAAATCTGTATAGCACATCCATGCTATCTACCTAAGATAGACACCAAAAGCTAGAGTAACTCAGCGGGTCAGGCAGCATCTCTGCAGAAAAGGAATAGGTGACATTTTGGTTTGAGACCCTTCTTCAGACTGAGAGTCAGGGGAAAGGGAAATGAGATATATATGTGGTGATATAGAACACATGAATGAAAGATGCAAAAGCGTTACTTATTCCTTTTCTCCGCAGATGCTGCCTGACCTGCTGAGTTACTCCAGCATTGTGTGTTTATCTTCAGTGTAAACCAGCATCTGCAGTTCCTTCTTATTACATCCACCTGTTCATCTTTATCCTGTTATTTGCTATTTCTCCAAAGAACAATAAATTAATCAAATGTTTTTTTGGGAAAGGAAATAATCTTTGTCCACTTACCTTGCTTTTCTTCTCCGAGCGCTGTTGTAACATCTTTAATAGTCGTGCCTCTGAATACGCTAGCCTTATTTACTGTTTTGTAAAAAAAATGTTTGAATGGCTAAATCTAGCGAATTATCTACAATCAAAGCGAACGCTGGATATGGCTAAAAAATGCAATGAAGTCCAACAGGAACTAGAAACGTAACAGCTCACAGTTTCAGCATTTTGCTTCTTCCACCTTTCTGGTGCCTCTTCAACTTCCTGATTCAGTGCTAATTTGGGGATATTACTTATCCTCCGTGATAAAGACTGATTAACTGTGATAAAGACTGATCAACAAGCCTGTTAAATTTATCTGCTATCTCCTTGTTTACCATTATTACCAGACCTCCTTTCCAAAACACCAGCTCATACTTTCGTTTTGAATTATCAGGAGGAAACTTATTATTTTTGTACATCAGGCTATCTTAACCTTGTACTCAAATTTGTTTTTCTTTTTTAATCTTTTAGTTAAACCTTTGAGATTTTATATTTTGTCCCGCCTTCTGACCTGACATCTGTCTTTGCTTAGTTTTATGCTTTTACATTGAGTTGATAAAAATACATCTATTGATGCTTCTGAACACATCATCAGTGATGTAACCAGGGGTCATTGGGTGTTTCGGGTCTTTCAACATCAGACACCCTCGCCCAGGCAACCCAGCCGTGGTTGATCAGACCATGACTTGTGTTCAGGTGGCATTCGCTCCGTCCCATGGACCTTCTCTCCTGATCCACAGCCGTCTCGAATTTTAATACAATTTAAACTTTTCTAGATAACCACAGTGGGTCCTGCCCTTGGAATCTTTCATTCTTATTGTGCAACGTCTGTTTATGTATCCTGAAAAATCCCCTCAAATGTCTTGCACTGCACTGGACTGACCAATCCCACAACCTAGTTTACCTGTCTGAAGAAGGGCCCCAATGCAAAATTACACCTCTTCATTCCTTCCCAAGATGCTGCCTGACCCACTGAGTCACTGCATCATTTTGTGTTTTACTCAAGATTCACGCTGCTGCAGTTCCTTGTGTCTCCACCTAATTTGCCGGTTCATTTTAGATAGCTCTGTATTTAAGCCTTTATAATTGTACAAGTCTTGGAATTCTTCTTCTCTTACTCAAGCCAAATTCAATACAGAATAATGATTGCAGCTACCGTTTGAGTGCCATTATGATGTCCCTTGCACCATGCCAGGTCTGGGACATGCTGTTCCACGAAATTGTCCCCAAAACACTCTGAACTCATTAATTGGCCTATCTATCGGAATTCATCTGTTCTGTATGTGGATTAAAATCCCCCCATCCCTCCTCATTCCTGTACCTTTCTGACAGGTTACCATTGTTTCCCCCACATGCAACATGGTTGCTGTTGTGTGGGCTAGACTCTACAACAAGTGTCTTCTTGCCTTTATTTATTTATCAATAGTACAACTGTTTTCACAGCTGGCCTTCTTGCTAGACCCATCCCTATATATTAGGTTTGTACTCCTTTATCTTACATCCTTTCCTCCTGGTAACATTATCACAAAAGTTTGTAAATTAGGCGTGTGTGGGTTAAGTCTACCGGTAGGTCATTGCCGATGGTTTTGAACGGGAATTTCTATGGACCCACTCATTTTGTTCCCTTTCAGTAATGATGGAATTAAGGTTAATTAAACAGTTACTTAGAATAACGATTGGAGGCACAGCACAAGTGATATTAGTTGTGCACTGCAGTTATAGCAGCTAATAATTAGTTACAAATCCACCAGAGATGGCAGCTTAAAATATTGATGTACATAATGGGGTCATATGTTTGGAAGAAGACTGTTTCCACTTGGTCTTTGACTGTATCTGATGGTGTGTTCTATCCTCCTGAGTCTCCTGAACCTGCTTTATCATCTTTTCCAGAATTATGCCACCAAGTCGCGCGTTGCTGTGCGCCGAACAAAAACAATGCGAGAAAAGATGAAGGAAGCGATGTTCAGCCCTTCACTGGAGACTGCAGCCAAATGTAAGCTCCAGATTTACATCCTTCTTTCAAATATTTGTGTGCTTGGAAGTGAAGCATTTAAGCATTGCCTAACTCCTTGCTGTTTCTCCCAAGTTATTCACTCTCTCCCTTCCATGAGCTCTGGTTACTGTCCCATTGTTCTGAACCACAAGGAGAACGTATAAACTCTGTATAGACAGCATCCATAGTCGGGATCGAACATTGGGTCTATGGTGCTGTAGGCAGCAACTCTACTGCTCCACCACTGTGCTACCCTAAAGTAAATAAATTAAAAATGTACTCTTGCGCTGGATTAAAAAACGCAGTTTCTCTCCAATTAAATGTATTTCCAGTCTTTATACGTGTTGCAGTCACCTTTATTAATTCTGTACTGCAGTGGCTATATCACCTCTGTACCTTGTTGTGAATTCAGTTCTGCGTAACCTTCCATCTGTCCGTATCACCACACATTTGAAAACTTGATTTCTGCAGCTTGAGAAGTTAATTCTTTGTCTATCCTTCTCAATCCTTAAAACGAAAAATGTAAATATCGAGAAAAGCTAGTCTCAGCATGGCATGGATTATATTCAGAATTAAGTCTTGGTTACCGCACATGCATTTTCAGTCAGGTAAGTCAATATTTTAACGTCACTTGGTGACACTTTGAGTAGGTTTTCCCACTACTTATTATGGACTACTGTGCTAGATAGCAAAGTTAACAGTCGAAGTTGCCTTATCTGTATTTAATATGTGAGAGTCTATTAACTGTTCACAACTTGCTCTGATAAATGTGCATTGTTGCATTTCAGTTGAAAACACTGGGAGATTGTTCATAGCTGGAGGGGCAGCTCTTGGGCTTGGAGCTCTCTGTTACTATGGATTGGGAATGTCAAATGAGATTGGAGCCATTGAGAAAGCTGTGTGAGTATATCGCTCTCGGCAAGTAGCCATGTGGAGTAACAGCACAATTATTCTGTCAAAAATGTAGTATTGCTGAGCTTTATCTCTGTGCACCGTCCAGGCTGAAAGTTTAGCACCATTTATCGCTCTCACCATTTATCGATTTGTGCTCTTTTCCCGAAAACAGTTCCCACCCTTCCTGACTTCAATGAATGCAAATTTATTATGCCGATATTCTTGTTGAGTTTTTGAGTATCTAATCACTAGATGGGCAGAGGAATCCATATCATAGTTGGGGCAACTCTTTGTGCTTGTTTTGTCCTGGCAGTAGCAGTCACTGAACGGTGATCAGTGGGAATCCCAGCGTTTGGAGTGTGGGAGGAATCATTGGAATGTGGGAAGAAACCGTAGATCTCGGAGAAAACTCATGCAGGTCATGAGGGAGGACGTACAAACTCCGTACAGACATGCACCAGTAGTCAGGATCAAACCCGGGTCCCTGGCGCTCTAAGGCAGTAGCTCTACCGTGCCGCACAAGATGGTGTAGATGGTCAATTGCCAACCCAGCTGGGATTTACATGCGGGTCAAACTTGGTACCTTGGCTCAAGTCCGGAATTAATTATCTGGAAAATTAATATAATCTATGGCTCTGTAATATATTCTTAGAACGGGATAGATGGATGATGATTGTCGTCTCCAGCCCAGTTCATTACAATGAAACTGTTGTCAAATCTGGGGGATTTTAAAGAGCAATAGGACATTGCACCAAACCAGCGGGATAACTAGGCAGCACATTGGCGCAGCTGGTAGAGCTGCTGCCTCACAGCTCAAAGCCCAAGTTTGGTCCTGATCTCCAGTGTTTATTCATTTTTTAAGAACTGGCATGGATGTGATGGACCAAATGGCTGCCTCTTGAAAAGCAGCGATATCTCTAATTAAAGTTGCACTTTTTTGTGATTTATAAAAGACCATCTCTCAAAGGTATAAAAATTCAACTCGTTTCTCAGGGTCTCTGGGCTGAAAAGAGCTGAGCACTTGTTTTCAAGGCAACCAACAGTTTTTTCCTAGTCTTGCTACCTTAGCTATTTAATCGGGTATCGGGAAGCATGCTGAAGGATGCAGGTTGATTAGCCTGAGAACGTGCAGTCATAATTTTGCTCCAGTACCTGCAGAAAACAACTGGATCCATTTTGCTGCAACATAGGATCTTGCCCTCTGAGAAGCACTGGATCAACATTGAGATATCAATGAGGCGGGTGAAACATGCAAACACAAAGTGCTGGAGTAACTCAGCGAGTCGGGCAACATCCAGAGATGCTTTCCGACCCGCTGAGTTACTCCAGCATTTGTCTTTTTTGTTGCAAACCAGCATCTGCAGTTCCTCGTTCTACTGGTGAAAACAAATTTTGCATTGAAAATCAAGGCTTGTTTAAAGGCAACTAACCCTGTTGATCTGTCCTGCAGCATCTGGCCACAGTACGTAAAGGAGAGGATTCACTCCACATACATGTACTTTTCAGGAAGTGTGGGGCTAACTGCACTCTCGGCCCTAGCGATCAGCAGGTCGCCAGCAATCATGAATCTTATGACGAGAAGTTCATTTCTGGTAAGTTGCCGAGAATAATCCTTGGCTTCTATTTGCTTATCATAAAGCCTCCATTTTGTTGTGCCGAGGTTTTTTATGCAGGGCCCTTTGAGTGGTTTGTTACCTTGAGAATTATTTAAAATCTTCCTCAAGGGATATGTCATATTCTATTTTTTTCTCGAGTGATCTTCCTCAAGGGATATGACATACTATTTTTTTCAATATTTTAACGTCGTTAATTCATCACCAACCTAAGTTAGTTTGAGGATGACTTAATGTCAGTTTTGGCCACTGACAACTCGCAAGTTAAAAATGTGCAATAACAAGTAAGGCTTCTTGCCTATGTAATATGTAACATTGTTTGAATGAGAGGTTTGCAGTAGGAAGCATGGATCCCAGGGTTGGGTCTTTGGAAATTTTCCTCAAAGGTTAGTGAAAGCACAATTTTTGAATATTTAAGGCTGTGGTTGATAAATTGCTGTTGAACAAGTAAGTGATAGGTTACTGAGGGTAAACAAGGATGGAGAATTTGGTTTTAAAGAAGGAACTGCAGATGCTGGAGAATCGAGGGTTACACAAAAAGCTGGAGAAACTCAGCGGGTGCAGCAGCATCTAAGGAGCGAAGGAGATAGGCGACGTTTCGGGTCGAGACCCTTCTTCAGACCCGAAGAAGGGTCTCGACCCGAAACGTCGCCTATCTCCTTCGCTCCTTAGATGCTGCTGCACCCGCTGAGTTTCTCCAGCTTTTTGTGTAACCCTGGAGAATTTGGTTGCAGTCAGATATTCCATGATATTAAATAGCATAGCATGCTTCAGGGGTCAAGTAATCTACTGCCACACAAGGTGCTGCAGCCTCCCACCAAACTTTTTAACTTTTGCTTTAAATACTTTGGGGAGGAAGAAAAATAATCTAACCGTTAGTTGTAAGTAGTTCTGAGAGATTTGTACTGACTATTTTGGGGGGGGGGGGGGAGGGGGGCACAGTGGCCATAGGGCGGCGCGGCGGTAGAGTTGCTGCTTTGCAGTGTTAATGACCCGGGTTTGATCATTACTATGGGTGGGAGATTGCAACCTTCATGTGGTCCACTCTTTTTCGACGAATGCAATCAATCTGGCGTGCACAAACAGAAGATCAAACAGAACAGGTTGTCTTACGACTTTAGGCTGTGCACGCCATACGCAAGAAGAAGAAGATCGTTACTATGGTTGCTGTCTGTATGGAGTTTGTACGTTCTCCGCATAGGTTTTCACCGGGTGTTCCGGTTTCCTCCCACGCTCCAAAGACGTACAGGTTTGTAGGTTAATTGTTGTCTGTAAATTGTCCCTAGTGTGTAGGATAGAGCTAGACTATGACTGGTTGGCATGGACCCGTTGAGCCGAAGGGTCTCAACCCAAAAAGTCACCTATTCCTTTTCTCCAGAGATGCCATCTGACTGGCTGAGTTACTCCAGCCTTTTGTGTCTATCTTTGAGCCGAAGGACCTGTTTCCATTCTGCATCTCTAAATAAAACTATTATAACTAACAGAAAATCTTTAAAAACTACACCCGGTGAGAAACAGTTAATTTCCAGTTGAGGACATTTTGGTGTTAAAGACCTGTCCCCTTGGTTAATATGCATAGTTTTGCGCATTTATGCAAGGCATCAGCTCCCTGATACCCATGTCCTTTCTCTCATTGTTAACAGGCCATAGGAGCAACATTTGCAGTAATGATCGGAGCGGGTATGCTGGTGAGGTCTCTCCCGTATGAGAAAGGAGTGAATGCTAAGCACTTTGCCTGGATGTTACATGCAGGTGAGGAATGTCTTGAGATTTATTTTTAAGTTAAATAACAAATGGCATTAATTTTGGTCAGATGAAATTCATAAAACAATACAGCTCGTGATACCCGCCTACCAACCTAAGTGTTCATTCACTTCCTCCACCACTGGTGCACGATAGCTAAAGTGTGTACCAACTATAAAATGCACTGCAGTATTTTAGCTATGCTGCACTGACACCTCTGCAAGCTCTACTACAAATAAGAGTAGCAGGCACATGGAAGTACCACCACTTGCAGATCTTCCAAGTCAAACTCAACCTGATTATTGAAAATCAAAACTGCCAATGTAGGGAATCTAAAATGAAAACACAAAATGCTGGAAATTCTCAGCAGGTCAGGCCACATCCGTGGGAAGAGACATAGTCAATGTTTATGGTTGAAGATCCTTTCAACAGAACCGGGAAGGAGACAAAAGTGCAGGTACCTAGTTTCCTTAAAAATGACATCACGGGTAGATAAGGTAGTCAAGGCTTTCAGTACATAGGTCTTCAGTAAAGAGATTGAATATAGAAGACAGGCACAACATGCAGGAGTAACTCAGCAGGACAGGCAGCATCTCTGGAGAGAAGGAATGGGTGACGTTCCGGGCTGAGATCCTTCTTCAGGCGGATCTTCTTCAGAAGAAAGGTCTCGACCCGAAATATCACTCCGTTTGAAGAAGGGTCTCTACCAGAAACGTCAACCACTCCTTCTCTCCAGAGATGCTGCTTATCCCACTGAGTTACTCCAGCATTTTGTGCCTTTTCTTCAGTTTAAACCAGCATTTGCAGTTCCTTCCTACACATATTGAATATAGAAGTTTGGATGTGTAGGAAAGAACTGCAGATGCCGGTTTAAATCGAAGGTAGACACAAAATGCTAGAGTTGGGATGTGATGTTACAGCTGTACAAGATGTTGACGAGGTTGTATTTGGAGTGCTGAGTTCAGTTTTGATCACTCTGTTATAGGAAGAATGGTGTTACGCCGGAAAGAATGCCGAGATGATTTATGAGGATGTGCTAGACTGAGCTCTAAGGAAATATTCAGCAGGCTAGGACTTTATTCTTTGGAGCATAGGAGAATGTGGGCTCTTAGAGGTTCATAAGATCATGAGAGGAACAGATAGGATAAATGCACATACTTTTACTCTGAGCAGGGGATTCAAGAACAAGGGGATCTAGGTTTGTGACGGGGGAAAGATTTGATAGGAACCTGACGGGCAACATTTTCACACAGTGGGTGTATGGAAAATGCTGCCAGGGGTGGTAATTGAGGTTGGTACCAAAACAGCATTTAAAACACATTTGGACAGATGTGTGGATAGCACAGGTTTTACTTGGATATGGGCCAAATGCATGCAGGTGGGACTAGTGTAGATAGATGGGCATCTTGGTCGGCATGCGCAAGTTGGGTCAAAGGGCCTGTTTCTGTGCTGTGTAACTCTATGATAAGCTTGGCAAGCTGTAGGGGTGTGGGGAGTGGAGAATGTGGAAAACAAGGATGTCTGGTCAATGAGACCAGATAGTGAGTGAGAATGTAGACGTTGCAAAATGCGGAGCAGAAAGACACACATGACAGGTCACACTAAGCATGTCCTTAACTTCAGAGAGGGTTGAACAAATGAGCTGAACCAGCTTCAAAGATAACCACTAATACAGACAGAGATCAAATTACCTGAAGTTGTAGAATTCAATTTTAAGTTCAAATCTGTAACTTCAGTTAACTTAATATGTGTCTGTATCAGTGACTGTAGACACAAAGAGTGGAAGACAATCGTAAGCTCCTTGAGTCAAGACATGGGGACTTTGGCAGTATTCCTACGGCAGTGGGGTCTAAAGCTGAGTGAAGGCAAAACAGTGTCAACAGCATTCCATCTAAACAAGCTAAGCAAGAGCTAGCTGTCTTCATTAACAATAGGTACTTGGACTTCCACCAAACACCCACTTACCTCGCTTACATTTCGTCAACACCTGGCTGGTCTCCGTGACAAGGTCCTGGCACGTAGCGGCCTCATCTGACGCCTGGCAGGAAGTTGGGGAGCCAGTCCATCAACTCTTCGCACCTCTGCCTTAGCTCTTGTGTATGCCCCAGCTGAGTACTGCGCACCCGTATGGAGTAGAAGTAGACATACTGGCCTGGTAGACACGAGCCTGAACAGCACGTTACAAACCATCACTGGGTGCCTTCAACCTACTCCAGCCGAGCAGCTCCCTACACTTACAGGCGTTCCGCCTGCAGGGATCGAAGGCAAGCAGCAACTCTGGCACTATCTCCTCGTGCCATGGACCCAGATCACCTCCTCCATCAGGCTATCAGCAGAGAGCAGAGGCCAGAAGAAGAAGATTCGCAAGAAAAAGAAGTGACTGTATCTGTGATACTGGCTCAGTTTGTGCTATTTTTAATCTCATGGAGTTGAGGGCATGCCCTGTCTGATACGCTGGGCATGTCTTTGTGCTCTACATTTAGCAACTTGCATCCCTGTCTTTGCCTGCTCGCTAGCTGCTCCCATTTATTAATTGCTCTTGTGAACAGCCACATGGTCACCCTAGATTTGCCCTTTCAGACCCCCGCACCGTCCCTGCCAGTTACAAGCTTTTGTCTCCTTCCCATTTCTGACTGTTTCTCTTCCCACACGTGCAGCCTGACAACCTCCAATGTGTCCAAATCCTGGAACACTCTACCCAACAGCGCTGTAAGAGCTAACACTGCCACTAGTCAAGTAGAGACCTTCTCCTCACCTTCACAAGGATGGATAGAGATGAGCAATAAGTGCTGTCCTTGAGCAACACCCACATATCATAAAACAAGTCCATACACTTCCCTTTCCCCCCTGCCTCTCAGTTTGAATGTTGTGCAGCCCACAATTTAAAGGAATTCTGCAAATGTTCTTTGGGACTTATTGTTGTTTTTCTCGTGTTTTTGTTTAGGTGTGATGGGAGCCGTGGTTGCTCCAGTAACCCTTCTTGGTGGGCCTCTACTGCTCAGAGCAGCCTGGTACACGGCAGGTATTGTGGGAGGCCTCTCCACCGTCGCCATGTGTGCCCCGAGTGAAAAGTTCCTCAACATGGGTGGACCGTTGGCAGTTGGGCTGGGACTGGTCTTTGCTTCATCCATAGGTAAGTCACTCGGCTTCGATTGCTGCAACTCTTACTAAGATTCTAACCCATCTATGGCTCAACACTCATCTGTAACTTCTTGCGCTCTCAGGCTCGATGTTCCTGCCACCCACCTCCGTATTGGGTGCTGGTATGTACTCCGTGGCCATCTATGGAGGTCTAGTGCTCTTCGGCATGTTCCTGCTGTATGACACCCAGAAGGTGATAAAGCGGGCTGAGAGCTACCCGGTTTATGGCGTTCAGAGATTTGATCCCATCAATGCGTAAGTATGAAGCTCCTTTACATTCAAGGACTAAAATAACCTGTAGTTCATATCTTTGGAGCACTCTAGAGTGCTTCACAGCTCGTGAAGTAGCTGTGAGACTGCCTTTTAGAATATGTGTAGGAAGGAACTGCAGATGCTGGTTTAGGCCGAAATTGGACACAAATTGCTGGAGCAACTCGGCAGGTCAGACAGCATCTCCAGAGAAAAAGAATAGGTGATGTTTTGGGTCGGACCCCTTCCTCAGACCTTTTAGAATAGTTGTTCTGTTTGCTAACCTCTAATTCCCATGCCCATAAACCTGGGATCGTCCATAACTCCATCCTAATTTGCATCCCTTCCCACTCCTGTGTTTACTTGCCTTCAGTGAACCTTGAACCATGTCCTTGAACCGTTGAAAGATACAGCACGGAAACAAGCTCATCAGCCCACTGAGTCCATGCCAACCATCGATCACCCATTCACACTAGTTCTGCGTTATCCCTCTTTCTTATCCACTCCCATACTAGGGGCAGTTAAGAGGCCAGTTAACACACAAACCCAATCGGGCAAGAAGGCAGTAACGTCTCAGACTTGATTTATCTCCAAGAGTGTTCCCAAGTGTGTTTTATTGTCATATGCACTGAAACAGGACAATGAAACTCTTACTTGCAGCAGCACATCAGGGTTACAGTTCTCATACTTCTACACCTTTTAGATTAGATTAGATTAGATTCTTTATTTGTCATTCAGACCTTTCGGTCTGAACGAAACTCTGTTCCCCTGCAGTCATACATACAATTAAAAATAAATAAATAAAAATGACAGAACACACAATAAACACAAATTTAACATCCACCACAGTGAGTTCACCAAACACCTCCTCACTGTGGTGGAAGGCAAAATCATAAAGTCTGTGTCTCTTCCCTCTTTGTTTCCCTCTGCGCCGAGGTGGTCCAGGCCTCAGATGCCACGACCGCACTGGGCGATGGTAATTCCGCCGCCACTGTAAGTTAGTCCCGCGCTCCACGAATGGGCCGGTTCAACTCCGCGGCCTGGGGGGTCCACCGGGCCCGTGGTCGGGCCGCTGCAACCGCTCCGGGACCAAGTCGGGTCGCCGCCCCGGGACCGAGCCGGGCCGCCGCCGGAACCGCTCCGGGAGTCGGGTCACCGCTGCTGCTACCTTCTTCCCGATGGCAGGACTAAAATGAGAGCGGCCTAGATGGCATGGGTCCTTGATGCTGAGACTGTCTTTTTGAGGCAGAGTTTCCTATGGATCGCTTCAATGATAGGGGAGAGTCCGTACTTGTGATGGACCAGGCAGTGTCCACCTCTTTTTGTAATCTTCGTTCTTGGGCATTTGAGTTGTTGAATCAGGCCATGATGCAACCAGTTAATATGATCTCTAACACTTATGTTCAAGAGTATTCATCGATTAGCAAAACTCCATAATCTTCTGAGGAAGTAGAGGTGTTGATCGGCTTTCTTTATGATTGCATCAATGTGCTGGGACCAGGACAGATCTACAGAGAGATGCACGCTCGTCTCCACCCATGTGCCTATCTGTTTTGTAATCAAACCATTACCATTCACCATTGGGTGAACCACAAAGCATTTATTTAAATCCATGCAGAGAGAACAATATGTACTGTGAACCTCTGCCTAACCTGAAAGGACTGTCTGGGTCCCTGGAAAGAGTCGAGGGAGATGATAGAGGGTTAGGTGTTGCATCTTCTGTGGTCTTTGGAACCTATATCTGGTCTGTTGGCGTTAACATTTATTCCTCGTTGCAGATGTCTGGGGATTTACATGGATACATTGAACATCTTCATTCGAGTCGCTACTATCCTGTCAAATAGTGGTGGCGGCAGAAAGAAGTGATGGGGAAGACTGCATGATGGCGTGATGTGAAATGTATTGGTCGTGTGATCATCACTGGACTTCACTAATCAGACCTCTGCTGGGACAACTAATGCCTATGCAACATTAGATTGACTTTGAGCAGCTTTGCACCTCTGTGTTCCGCAGCAAATAAAATTGAAACCATAAAGGGAATATATTGTCTGTGTATAAAATAAAATAACCTTTTGTGCTGTAGTACTCTTTAATATTTGTATTTTGCTGCCATTTGTAAATGTTCAAAGAATCTTGATTTAATATCCTTCTAAGATGTATTAGTTGTATCTCACCAACTTGAGCAGAGGGTTTGATTTATGAATGTCATTTCCTGAAGTTGAATATGCTGCTGGTTTGGCCATTCCACTTTTGGGCATCTGTTTGGTTCCAAGTTTCTATTTGATCCTTTGCACCAGTATGGTGTGGGTTCTAAGTAAGGTCCTTTGGCTTCTGAGAAATATTATTATTCCAGATTTAAATAACTTGCATGAATAAATTGTCACATGTGACACCTGAATAATTTTGATTAATGTGATTTGCATATTAATGCGATTTATTAATTCTTGGGTTCCATTTAGACACAATGAATGTCAGCTTTTGGGAATATTCAGAAATATCTGAATCACTTGAACATCCTCTGTAATAAAACTATTATCATTTTTAGCAGTAATGGCCCTTGGATTAATGGTTCAGGCAGACACAGAGGACCACGTTTTGGTTTGCAGGCCTTGTGAAGATTAGTGTGAAGATTTGCCTGTTCTGCCCGTATCAATGCCCTTTATTATGAGTGCAGGTAGTTCAGCCATAAGGCAATAGTTGTGTTCCTAAGAAACCTAGTGTTATGGAAAATTAAGTTACAAGGACAATTGAGTCATTGGAGGGTGGAGGTGATTAGGGGCTATAGACTTGCAATAAGGTTATTTTACATGGAGGAGTTTCAAAAATAAAAGTTTTTAAGAGTACTAAGTTTATTTTGTTACTGCAAATCAAAAATCTATATGTTACATTAATGATCACCTCACGAGGCAATTAACATTTTAGCTTCTATTAGCTTTAAGGGGAAGAGGGGGAATGTTTAAAGGAGAAGCACATGCAAGTTTTTTACACTGCTTGGTGCCTTGAGCACTTTGCATGGATGGTGGTGGAGGCCAACATGACAGGCTTTCAAGAAGCTTTCAGATGGGAGCAGGGAATGGAGAGATATTAATGATGTGCGGACAGAGGAGATTAACGTGACATCATGTTTGGTGCAGACATTGTGAGCTAAAGGGCCTGTTCCAAGTCTGCTTTATGTTTCACACCAAGTGCTGGCACCTCTTGCATGTAGTTGCACATAATTGGCTGAAGATGGTGCTGTGTGACTATGGATGGTAACTTTCAGGAGGGAGCATTCATGGTTTCAGTAGAACCGGTACCAGTTGGCCAATATTTTCACGTTAAGACATCAAATAAGCTCAATGATGCTCATCATTCTTTTGAGGAGTTACAACCCATCACATATTGGTGGCATGTGATGCAGCTGGTACAGCTACAGAGTAAATTAGACAATAGGTGCAGGAGTAGGCCATTCGGCCCTTCGAGCCAGCACTGCCATTCACTGTGATCATTGGCAGATCAACCGCATTCAGTACCCTGTTCCTGCCTTCTCCCTATATCCCCTGAAATTGCTAGAGGAAGTCAGAAAGTCAGGCAGCATTTGTGGTTATGTAAAAGACTAGAGGCAATAGCTCTAAAGTGACAGAGAAAACATTTAACAGAGGTGCGTTTTGGGAATTTGTTTTTAACAGGGTAGCAGGTGCCTAGAATATGCCGTCTGGTGTCGTGGAAAAAGATACAATAGTGACATTTAAGAGGCCTTTTTAAATAAGGTGGCACGATGGTAGAGTTGCTGCCTTACAGCGCCAAAGACCCACATTCGATCCTGACCACGGGTGCTGTCTGAATGGAATTTGTACATTCTCCCCGTGGCCACGTAGGTTTTCGCCGGATCCTCTGGTGTCCTCCCGCACTCGAGCGATGTGCAGGTTTGTAGGTTAATTGGCTTCTGTAAATTGTCCCTAGTGTGTTGGATGGTACTTGTGTGTGGGGTGGTTGCTGGTTGGCAAGGACTCTGAGCTGAAGAGCCTGTTTCCACGCTGTATCCCTAAAATCTAAAGATAGGCACAAGGATATGCAGGCAATGGAGGAATATGGACCACGTGCAGGTAGAAGGGATTAGTTTGACTTGGAATCTTGTTCAGCACGGGCATTGTGGACCAATGGGCCTGCGCTATCTTGTTCTGCGACTATTAACAATTTGCCCTATGACAGATACCAAAGACCCTCTGTGGTGAATGCAATGGGATCTGTTGAAGACAGTCACAGTTATAGAATGTACTAATTCCCTGGCAACTTTTCTTCCCAGAGATGGGGGATGAAGTACAAAACTTGTGACTCAAGTTCCTCTCTCCATGGGTTGAAACCTCTTTCATAGCAAATAGGTGCAGGACGAGGCCATTCGGCCCTTTGAGCCAGCAGCACCATTCATTCATCATGGCCGATTGTCCCCAACCAATAACGCGTGCCTGCCTTCTCCCCACATCCCTTGATTCCACCAGCCCCTAGAGCTCTATCTAACCCTCTCTTAAATCCATCCAGTGATTTGGCCTCCACTGCCCTCTGTGGCAAGGAATTCCACAAATTCACAACTCTCTGGGTGAAAACGTTTTTTTCTCACCTCAGTCCTAAATGGCCTCCCCTTTATTCTAAGACTGTGGCCCCTGGTTCTGGACTCGCCCAGCAGATATGGCATCTGCTCTTAAAGCCGTAGTCTTCTTCAGTTGGCCTATTCCTTTGGCAGTTTGTCATTCAAGCAGAGATGAGACTGATCTCGGTAGGATGTTCAGCTGAGAAAACCTCTGTCATGTGTTCCTACTACCAGATGCGGGCTGTATGCATTCTGGATAAATCCACCACTATTCTTGACCCTCACTAAGATAAAATGAATTAATAAGTTTATTGGCCAAGTGTTCACATACAAGGAATTTACCTTGGTGCTCTGCCCGATAGTGACAACGACATACAGTGATATAGGCCAGTTGGGTTGCAGATTTACTTGAGTGAGTTGCTGGGCCTCAAGTGCACTTACTACCCCGACATCTGTTATGATCATGAATTTTTAATTTAGACCTTTATCTTAAGTGTAGGACGGAACTGCAGATGCTGGTTTAAGCCGAAGATAGACACAAAATGTTGGAGAAACTCAGCGGGACAGGCAGCATCTCTGGAGAGAAGGAATGGGTGACGTTTCGGGTTGGACCCTTCAGGCTGAAGAAGACTCCGACTGAAGAAGGGTCTCTACCCAAAGCATCACCCATTCCTTCTCTCCATAGATGCTGCCTGTCCTGCTGAGTTACTCCAGCATTTTGTATCTATCTTTTATCTTAAGTGACTGCCAATAACTTTTCTTTCCCATAAAGCACGGTTCTACAAACTCGGTTCCCATTCTACAAACTCTTTACATTTGAGGTCTATTACCTCCTGAATATCTCAGTCAATCTCATCAAACTAATGTGTTTTCCAGCAGAGAAGCCAAGAGTATCTTCATTGTGGTTTATTATAGTGGGCCAGGGCCATCCGGTTGCTCTGCAGTTTCTGTAAATTAGCCTACAATCCTGCGCGTCTTTAGAATGTAGGAGGAAACCCACACAGTCACAGGAGGAACATACTAGCCCCATGCAGACAACACCTGTAGTCAGAATTTAACCCAAATTGGTCTACTGATTTGCCACCGTGCCATCCTTGCAGCTCTTCTGCCACTGCAGCTTGAGTGCCAGGCCAACAAAAGTGCAGAGCAGATTACGCAGCAGTCAGTCTTTTCTGCCATGCCCATTGGAAGATGGTGGAAAAAGGCCCTTCGGCCCAACCTGCTCACGCCGCCAAAATGACCCAGCTACATCAGTCCCACCTGCCTGCATTTAGCTCATATCCCTCCAAGCCTGACCTGTCTTATCCATGTATCTTATCTGCAGTTGAAGGCCAGATAGAACTGGGACCAGTATTATTGCCATGATTCATTGAACGATGCAGTGGAGTGAGAAACAGGTGCTTCTGGGCTAGTCCCATTTGGCCTGCCTGCATTTGATGAGATTACCGAGAAATCCTATCCATGTTACTGGACAAACGTCTTTTAAAATTCATATTTGTATCCACATAAATGAGGCACCGCTGAGATTCGAACTCAGGATCTCCTGTTTACTAGACAGGCGCTTTAACCAACTAAGCCACGGCACCTGCTTGCAACCATCTTCCTGCGAGAACAGGCTGTTATGATAAGACTATCTCCAAGTATTCTATCAGGTGGAAAACATTAGCTATCCTGATACGATACGATAGAACTCTATCCCAGGAGGGAAATTGACCTGCCAACAGTCCTAAAACACGAAATATATGAAACGTGAAATTAAAGTGACGAATCGAAAGGATTGGGGATGTGCAAAGATTGGGGAGGGAGCAGGGGGGTGCTCAGTTTCAGTCTCAGTCTACCCCACGGCAGAAGGGGGAGAAGTAGTACAGTTTGATAGCCACAGGGAAGAATGCTCTCCTGTGTCGTTCTGTCCTGCATGTTGGTGGAACCAGTCTGTTGCTGAAGGTGCTCCTCAGGTTGAACAGTGTGTCACAGAGGGGGTGAGCTGCATTGTCCAGAATGCTCCGGCGTTTGAGGAGCATCCTCCCCTCCCTCGCCCCTCTTCGCTGACCGCACCAGAAGATCGCCCTCTCCTTGACACCAGCATTGAAGTTGCCCCTGTGGATCTGTGTGACTCTCTGTGGGGGGGGGGGGGGGGGGCGACTCTAAAGAGAGTTTTATGTCAAAAGAAACAGTAGGAAGGAGGAAAGGTCAGATTCCGAAGGAAAGTCAGAGCAACAGTGCTGATACAAGATGAAGTGAAAACAAGAGAGCTTTAAAAAAAATCGTAATAGAAAATAGGTGCAGGAGTAGGCCATTCAGCCCTTCGAGCCAGCACTGCCATTCAATATGATCATGGCTGATCATCTCAAATCAGTACCCTGTTCCTGCTTTTTCCCCATATCCCTTGATTCCTTTAACATAGCTAAATCTCTCTCTCTCTTGAAAACATCCAGTGAACTGGCCTCCACATTCTTCTGCGGCAGAGAATTCCACAGATTCGCAACTCTCTGGGTGAAATAAAAATCTTCATCTCATTCCTAAATGGCCTACCCCTTATTCTTAAACTGTGACCCCTGGTTCTGGACTACCCCAACATCAGGAACATTTTTCCTACATCTAGCCTGTCCAATCCCATACGAATTTTATATGTTTCTATGAGATTCCCTCTCATCCTTCTAAATTCCAGTGAATACAAGCCCAGCCGACCCATTCTTTCATCATCTGTCAGTCACGTCATCCCGTGAATTAACCTGGTGAACCTACGCTGCACTCCCTCAATAGCAATAATGTCCTTCCTCAAGTTAGGAGACCAAAATTGCACACAATACTCCAGGTGTGGTCTCACCAGGGCCCTGTACAACTGCAGTAGGACTTCCTTGCTTCTAAACTAAAATCCTCTCGCAATGAAGGCCAACATGCCATTGGCTTTCTTCACTGCCCGCTGTACCTGCATGCTTACTTTCAGTGACTGATGTACAAGGACACCCAGGTCTCGCCGCACCTTTTCCTAATCTGACATCATTCAAATAACAAGCTATCTTCCTGTTCTTGCCACCAAAGTGGGTAACCTCACATATATCCACATTATACTGCATCTGCCATGAATCTGCCCACTCACCCAACCTATCCAAGTCACCCTGCAGCCTCATAGCATCCTCATCGCAGCTCACACTGCCACCCAGCTTTGTGTCATCCACAAACTTGGAAATGTAACATTTAATTCCCTCGTCTAAATCATTAATATATATTGTAAATAATTGGGAACCCAGCACCGAGCCTTGTGGCACCCCACTAGTCACTGCCTGACATTCTGAAAAGGACCCGTTAATTCCTACTCTTTGCTTCCTGTCTGCCAACCAGTTCTCTATCCATGTCAATACCCTACCTCCAATACCATGTACGCTAATTTTGCACACTAATCTCTTGCGTTGGACCTTGTCAAAGGCTTTTTGAAAGTCCAGATACACCACATCCACTGACTCTCTCTTATCCATTCTACTTGTTACATTCTCAAAAAGTTCCAGAAGATTAGTCAAGCATGATTTCCCCTTCATAAATCTATGCTGAGTTTGTCCAACCCTGTCATTGCTTTCCAAATGCGCTGCTATAACATCTTTAACAATCGATGTAAGGCCAGCTGGTCTATAATTCCCCGTTTTCTCTCTCCCTCCATTATTAAAAAGTGGAGTTACATTGGCTACCCTCCAGTCCACAGGAACTGATCCAGAGAGAACATTGGAGAATGATCACCAATGCATCCACGATTTCTAGGGCCACCTCCTTGAGTACACCGGGATGCAGACCATCCGGCCCTGGAGATGTATCTGCCTTCAGTCCCAACAGTTTACCTAACACCATTTCCTGACTGATGTGGATTCCCTTCAGTTCCTCCCTCCCACTAGATCCTCGCTCCCTTAATATTTCTGGGAGATTGTTTGTGTCTTCCTTAGTGAAGATGGAATCAAAGTACTCGTTTAACTGTTCTGCCATTTCCTTGTTTCCCATTATAAATTCACCTTTCTCTGAATGTAAGGGACCTTAATTTGTGTTCTAATTCTCTCTTGACAACATGAAAACACTCTTGAAGAAATGGAGTAGGTTGTTGCTGTGTTCATGTATCCAGCAAGGTTGGGATTCGCTTAATTGTGCTTCGTGATCGACACGGACATCAAACATAAGACATAAGAGCAGACTTAGGCCATTCGGCCCATCGAGTCTATTCTACCATTCAATCATGGATGCTCTACTTTCCCATCTCAATCCCATTCTCCTGCCTTCTCGTAACCTTTGACACCCTTACTGATCCAGAACATATCAATTTCCAATTTAAAAATACTTAATGACTTGGCCTCCACAGCCATCAGTGGCAATGAATACCACAGTTTCATTACATTCTGGCGAAATAAATTCTCATCTCCATTCCAAAGGTACGTAATTTTATCTCGAGGCTGTGCCCTCTGGCCCTAGACTTTCCCATTGGTGGAAACACTCTCCACATCCACTCTATCCAGGCCTTTCATTATCACTGTGTCATTCAACCTGTTCCTGTGCTGCACTGTGTAATGTTGTAC
Source organism: Raja brachyura (assembly GCA_963514005.1). Next base: position 8,769,803 of record OY740818.1, read on the forward strand.
ATAACTGCCACAGTTGTGACGAGGGTTATTAGCCTTCTGTTAAGATTTATTGATCTTGATGTTTTGTGGCACTCTGAAGACCATCAAGACAAGATGTTGAAGAAACAATTACAGTTGTGCTGTAAAATGTTCCAAGGAAGTTCACAACTGTTTGACCAGGCCATTCGGCCCCTTATGTTCATTCCACCTTGAAAACACATTGATCGCATCAACGTAAATACATCAAATCCCACCATGAGCTGCAAGAAAACTCCATCCATTCATGCTCGTAGACTTTGTCAATGAGAAACTGCTCCCTCCGACTATGGGACACACCACCGGATGCACAAGCCCTGGTAGGTCATAGCCTGTGAAGGGAAGCCACCAAGCCAGCCCTTGCTCATCGCCCGAAGACCAGAGTGGATGGAGCCGGCAATGATAGGCGCAAGCCAGGACGTGAGGAGCAAGTCAGTGGACTTGCAGGCAGGCAGCGTGAACTGGCGTCCGACCTAGGTCGGCTGTGGGAGGCACCCCCACGGCACAAAGGTGGACGGGCGAGGAGAGGCTCAGCGGTTTGCTGGTCCATCTGCAAAACCAAGGAAGGCGACGGATGGAGGTCCCACAGTTGCCTGGACTCACCTGGATCGGGCAACGCTCATAAGACCCAGAGCACAGACTGGACTCTGAAAATGGCATCAAAACGCGGTGCCTCTTGCATGCGGGATCAGTGGACTATTTCTGTACACTTCACTAATCAGAGATTGTGCTTCCTTATGGCAATACTCAACTGAGCTGGATGTAGGAACATGCGCCTGCACTTGTGGAAACATAGCACCATTGAACCATTGAACCTTTGTAGCGTTCTGAAAATGATTTGACCATCAGGTGCAGGATTCTCCTTGGGCCAGTCTCTGTGGCTGAAACTCGAAGCTCTCCAGTGTCATCAGGGTTGAACTGAAGTGAGTTGATACGGTGTTGCACCACTATAGCTGTAGAGGATCGCAGATGCGTTACTCAAATTGCGGAGCAGACCAACAAGAATGTTAACAAATAAGTCACTGAACAGCTGGAAGAAACAGCGCTCTGTTGCGAATTTAGTTCTCATCCTGGAGAGGAACTCTCTACTATTGGTGTCCGTGAATTCAGCTCTCAAATTCCCTCCGTAAATCCCTCCGTGTCTCCACCATTAACATTCCTGCTGTTCTTTCAACCTAAAGAAGGCCAATTATATATTTGAGTTTGAGTCTAGCTTATTGTCCAAGCTACAATCAATAGACAATAGACAATAAGTGCAAGGGTAGGCCATTTGGCCCTTCGAGCCAGCACCGCCATTCAATGTGATCATGGCTGATCATCCCCAATCAGTACCCCGTTCCTGCCTTCTCCCCATATCCCCTGACTCTGCTGTCTTTAAGAGCCCTATCTAGCTCTCTCTTGAAAGTATCCAGAGGACCTGCCTCCACTGCCCTCTGAGGCAGAGAATTCCACAGACTCACCACTCTCTGTGAAAAAAAGTGTTTCCTCGTCTCCGTTCTAAATGGATTACCCCTTATTCTTAAACTGTGGCCCGAGCCATCCACAGTGTGCAGATACATTACAAAGGGAATAACACGAATAACGTTTAGAGCAATATAAAGCCAGTAGAGTCCGATCAAAGATAGTCCGAGGGTCTCCAATAAAATCGAAGTTCAGGACTGCTCTAGTTGTTGGTCAGATGGTTCAGTTGCCTGGGAAGACCTGGGCTAAAACTGTCCCTCAATCTGGAGGTGTGCGTTCGTTTTCAAACTTCTGTACCTTTTGCCCGATGGGAGAGGAGAGAAGAGGAAGTGGCCAGGATGTGATCATCCTTGATGATGCTGCTGTCCTTGCCGAGGCAGCGTGAGCTGTAAATAGAGTCAATGGAAGGGAAGTAGGTTTGTGAGATGGTCTGGGCTGCGAGCACAATTCTCTGCAATTTCTTGCAGTCATAAGGCCATTAGTGATAGTAGCAGAATTAGGCCATTCGGCCCATCAAGTCTACTCCGCCATTTCATCATGGCTGATCAATCTCTCCCTCCTAACCACATTCTCCTGCCTTCTCCCCATAACCCCTGACACCAGTGCTGTTCGAGAATCTCTGCCTTAAAAATATCCATTGACTTGGCCTCCACAGCTTTCTGTGGAAAAGAATTCCACAGATTCACCACCCTCTGACTAAAGATAATGAAGCTTTTGTTTCTTGAGTTTAGTCTAGAGATACAGCGCGGAAACAGGCCCTTCAGCCCACTGAATCTGTGCTGACCAGTGATCCCCGCACACTGATACTATGCTACACACACAAGGGACAATTTTTTTAGGTACATGGTACAGAGAAGATTTACACAGATGTTGCCAGATTTAGAGGGTGTGAGCTATGGAGAGAGTTTGAGTAGACTGAGACGCTATTCCATGGAGCACAGGAGGATGAGGGGTGATCTTATTGAGGGTATAAAATCATGAGAGGAATAGATCGGGTAGATGCACACACTTGCCCAGAGTAGGGGAATCGAGGGCCAGAGGACACAGGTTTAAGAAGGGGAAAAGACTTAATAGGAATCCGAGGGGTAACTTTTTCACACAAAGGGTGGTGGGTGTATGGAACAAGCTGCCAGAGGAGGCTTGAGGCTGGGACTATCCCAACATTTAAGAAACAGTTAGACAGGCACATGGATAGGTTAGGTTTGGAGGGATGTGGGCCAAATGTGGGCAGGTGGGACTAGTGTAGCTGGGACATGTTGGCCTGTTTGGGCAAATTGGGCCGAAGGGCCTGCGTCCACACTATGTGAGTCTATGACTAAATCCTTTCCCTCAGATGGTTTTCCAATAACTTCCCGACCACTGCTGTTAAACTCACTGGCCTTTAATTACCTGGCTTAACTTTGCTGATCCTCTTGACTAAGGGGACCACATTTGCTATGCATCAGTCATCTTCCACCTCACCTGTGTCTAACGAGACAATTTAAAGAGACACAAAGTGCTGGACTGCCTCAGCAGGTTAGGCAACGTCTCTGGGGAACATGGATTGGGAGATTTCGGGTTGTGACCCTTCTTCAGACAGATGGTAGATCTGTTTCTCCAATTTACTGAATTCACCAACGAGAATGTTACCGAACAAATTACTGAACAGCTGGAAGAAATAGTATTATATTACAATTTTAGTTCTCCCCTTGCAAAGGAATTCTTTACTATTTAATTTAGTTTAGTTTAGAGATACAGCGTGGAAACAGGCCCTTCGGCCCACCGAGTCCGCACTGTCCAGCGATCGCACACACATTAGTTCTATCCTCCAAACACTAGGGATGATTTATAATTTTTACAGAAGCCAATTAACCTACAAACTTGCATGTTTTGGTGCAAATCGGAGCCCCCGGAGGTCAGGTCACAGGGAGAACATACAAACTCCGTGCAGACAGCACCCGTAGTCAGGATCGAACCCGGGTCTCTGGCGCTGTGAGGCAGCAACTCTGCCGCTACACCACTATTCTCACCACCTCTTACACCTGGTAGCTCTGTTAAAGGCCTCCCTTAGTGAATAATCTCAGTCCATGTACACTGTCATCGCACAGCACTCAATCTAACAGCTGAAACTATTGATTTCAGACTGCATATAATCTGAGGTGACCGGGAGATACATTACACACAGCGCTACAGCCCCAACAAAACACTGCAGTTCGTATTTTCAATTTGCCTCATTGGCCTGCTGCATGAAATTGCCACTGAAGGGACGCTTGGAGCTGGAAGGAAAAGACAAAGTGTTGAAGGAACACTTTAGTGGCTCACACAGTATCTGTTGAGGGAAGTGGACAGATAACCTTTGGGTCAACACCCTTCATCTGTTGAACTTTAGCCTTTACTTTCGACACCGAGACTGCACCAACCAGCGATCACTCACGTACACTAGCATTACACATTCCAATTTATGAGGAGGATTTTTTTTTACCCAAAGGGTGGTGAATCTGTGGAACTTACTGCCTCAGACGGCTGTGTTTAGTTTAGTTTGATTTAAACCTTCACGTCTAATGACTCTGGCCAGATTGAATCTACTTCCCAATTTGCCCAGGATACGCAAAAAAAATTGCAATTGTGAGGCAGATTCTCTCCCACTGATGCCCAATGTGCCTGCATTGGTAACATTCACCGGCACCAATGTTATCTACTTATGAAGATAGACGCAAAATGCCGGAGTAACTCAGCGGGGCAGGCAGCATCTCTGGATAGAAGGAATGGGTGATGTTTAGGGTCGAGACCCTTCTTCAGACTGAGCACTAAACCAGCATTTGCAGTTCCATCCTCCACGTTATCTACTCGAGCCCTGGACCTGCTCCAGAATCGGCAAAGCTGATGCAGTTTCTGATCAGGACGACCCAAGGCCACGATGATCGTCCTGGCACGCAGCATTATTTTATTTGACCGCCTGTTAAATCAAACAGTGAGGACAGCGGCAAATATTTTCGGTCAGCACGGACGGGTCAACATGTTGAGGGTGAGGGCTGGGGGTCGGTTCAACGAACTGGAGGCAGGGAGGTTGTGACTGAGCCCAGCACACAGAGCCTGCCAACAGGGCCGGCCTTAGGAGGTGCGGGGCCCAATTGGGAACAATTTTGGTGAGCCCCAGGTTCCCAGCCAAGGTCTGTAGAATCGTAGAAATATAATTAAAATCTATTATAGACTTTATATCTCTATGTTAGAATGGAATGTAATCAAAATGTGCCCTTAAAATGCGCCTGCGGCTTAATGGACCAAACAGATCTAAGCTACATTTTAATATAAAATTGCATACATGTAAGCCCACAAGTAATAAACAAAATGTGTAGATCACCTCTGAAAAGTACATAGTTACAATACCACTTGTTTTAGTGACTGTGAAATGAAAAAAAAAGTAATTTAATTAACTAGATCCTGGAAAACCAATAACCATTGGTGAAAAAACAGTCCAGGCTTTAAATTTTGTGCTTCAGCCCCATCCTACCCTTTGGGCTTCTACCCAATCCTAACCTAGTTATGTGTGTGTGTTAGTTGACTGTGCATTATGTGTGTGTGAGAGAAGGAGAGAAGGGAGGGAGGGAAGAAGGGGAGGGAGAGGGCGGGCGGTGGGAGTGGATACTGGCGCCCGGGTGGACGGGTGTGAGCTGAGGCCGAGGTTTGTAAACGTTGCTCCAACCCCCGCCCGGCCCTCCCTGTATTGTTCACTGCGTCTCCCCGGGGAGAGAGAGGGGTGGAGCCGGGCGGGAGCACTGCCCCGGGACCATGAGGGAACGACCCGCCTCCCCTCTCCCCCTACTCCATTCCCCCTACCCCTTTCGTCCCCCTCTACTCTCTATGAGAGTAGATTACTCTGGTGCAGGGCCCAATTGGGAGCAATTGTTCCAACTGGCATAAGGCCGGCCCTGCCCCTTTGCCCCTGCCTGCCAGCAAGCCCAAGCCAGGGCCTGCACTGTCACTTTAAGAGCTGGAAGGAACTATGCGTTGCAGACTCTGCCTGGAGAGTGGGTTACATGAGATGTCTGTGAACACATATACTCAGTATCTATAGTCACGAGCTATATAGTCACAGTCCAGGAACTGCTGATGAAGAACTCTCAATACACTCGTCTGGCAGCTGGTTGTTTGTGCAGGAAAGAACTGCAGAAGCTGGTTTAAATCGAAGGTAGACACACAATGCTGGAGTAACTCAGCGGGACAGGCAGCATCTTTGGAGCGAAGGAATGGGTGACGTTTTGGGGCGAGAGCTTTCTTCAAACAGGGTCTCGACCCGAAACGTCACTCCAGCATTTTGTGACTACCAGCAGGTTGTTTGTGCCTTTCTGGTCTCTGTTGGACTCACAAGTCCCAGGTGCAGAATTAGCCATTCGGTCCATCGAGTCTACTATGCCATTCGATCATGGCTGACCTATCTCTCACTCTCAACCCCATTCTCCAGCCTTCTCCTCACAACCATTGACGCCCTAACTAATCAGGAAATCTATCGATCTCCACTTTAAAAATACCCAATGATGGCCTCCACAGTGGCCTCCACAGTGGCGCAGCGGTAGAGTTGCTGCCTCACAGCGCCAGAGACACGCGTTCGATCCTGACCTTGGGCGCTGTGTGTATGGCGTTTGTACGTTCTCCCTGTGACCGTTTGGGTTTTCCCCGGGTGCTCGGGTTTCCTTCCACACTCCAAAGACGCTTGCAGATTAATTGGCTTCAGTAAAGTGTGTAGGATAGGACTAGTGTACGGGGATCGTTGGTCAGCGCCGGTTAGGTGGGCTGATGGTCCTGTTTCCGCGCAGTATCTCTCAACTAAACTAAGCTAAACAGTCGACTGTTGTAATGAATACCACAGATTCACCACCCTCTGACTAAAGAAATTCCTCCTCATCTCCATTCTAAAGTTAAGTCCTTTTATTCTGAGGCTGAGCCCTCTGGCCCTAGACTCTCCCACTTGTGGAAACATCCTCCCCACATCCACTCTATCCAGGCCTTTCAGTAGTCGGTAATTTTCAATGAGACCCCCATCGTCCTTCCAAACTCCAGCATTATGGGTCAGTGCCATCAAACGCTCATCATACCCCTTGTAAACCTCCTCAGGACCCTCTCCAACCCTACAATACTCCAGGTTCCTCTATCAACAACCTACACTCGGTTGTAGCTAGACACAATCCTCTCCAGTATCCCATCAGGAACACTCTGACTGGTAGAAGATGCTTCACTGTACTGAGGTACACAAACAATTACAATCAAGCCGTCCTTAGTGTACAGATACAGGAGAAAGGGAATAATATTTAGTGCAAGATAAAGTCCAGTAAAGTCCGATTAAAGATAGTCTCTAATGAGATAGATGATAGCTCAGGACCTCTCCCTAGTTGTCGATAGGATGGTTCAGTCGCCTAATAACAGCTGGGAAGAAACTGGTCCTGAATCTGGAGTGTATTCTCTGACTTCTGCGCCTCTTGCCTGATGGGAGAGGGGAGAAGAGGGAGTGACTGGGGTGACACTGGTCCTTGATGATGCTGCTGGCCTTGCAGTGTAGATGGAGTCGATGGAAGGGAGGTTGGGTTGTGTGATGGTCTGGGCTGCGTCCATAATTCTCTGCAAATTCTTGCGGTCGTGGATGGAGCTGTTCCCAAACCATACTGGATCTGCTACCAAAGACACACGGTGAAGCTCCATCTCCAAAGAAGCAGAGATGTGCTGACCCAGTCCTGTTACAAACCATTCCACTGTGAGCTCTCTGTGGGATAAAATGAAGCCATGAGGATGTTTCGGAAGCTGACAACTTGAGAAAAAAGAGTTTGATGAATTGCATACATTGTGATTAAAGAACTCACTGATCTGATTCACTTCTCCGTGGATTGTCACCTTGTCATGGTGGAGAAGCTTGTGTGGTCCTGAGATCCTGAGAGCGATGCCATTTGGAGCTGTGCTCCTGGTAGGGCCACCCACGGCGGTAAGGTCGAGGGGGAGGTCTCTGACAAAGAGCCGATCCAACCCAGACCTCAACGGTGGAACAAGCGGAGGACGATGGCTGACCTTAGTGGAGCGTCACAACGGCTGGGAAGGCGGATGAAGGCTGCAGCAGAAAAGGGTCTCCGGTCATAGAAACATAGAAACATAGAAAAATAGGTGCAGGAGTAGGCCATTCGGCCCTTCGAGCCTGCACCGCCATTCAATGTGATCATGGCTGATCATCCAACTCAGTATCCCGTATCTGCCTTCTCCCCATACCCCCTGATCCCTTTAGCCACAAGTGCCACATCTAACGCCCTCTTAAATATAGCCAATGAACTGGCCTCAACTACCTTCTGTGGCAGAGAATTCCAGAGACTCACCACTCTCTGTGTAAAGAATGTTTTCCTCATCTCGGTCCTAAAGGAATTCCCCCTTATCCTTAGACTGTGACCCCTTGTCCTGGACTCCCCCAACATCGGGAACAATCTTCCAGCATCTAGCTTGTCCAACCCCTTAAGAATTTTGTAAGTTTCTATAAGATCCCCCCTCAATCTTCTAAATTCCAGCGAGTACAAGCCGAGTCTATCCAATCTTTCCTCATATGAAAGTCCTGACATCCCAGGATGTCAGGAGACGACTGGAGACACTGGAGATGCCACTGGATCCTGACCCAGATCTGTCAAGGACCGTGGGATGGCTGTCTGTGCACCAGTCTCCCCACGTTAAACAAAGTCACGCACAGGCGTCCTCCATATAGGGAACAGCACCCTGGAGACACCCATGGTCAGCCATGACCGATGGGGGCCTAAGATGAAGATCAGATGAGAAGACAAATGCATTTTGCTTACGTCCATCCTAGATTGGTTGCACTACGGTCTTCATGCATTATTTTGATGTTGCACTATATATATATATTTTAATTTAACTATTTCTCAAATAAGTAATAGGAGCAGAATTAGGCCATTCAGCCCATCAAGTCTATGCCGCCATTCAATCATGGCTGATCTATCTCTCCCTCCTAACCCCATTCTCCTGCCTTCTCCCCATAACCTCTGACACCCGTACTAATCAAGAATCTACAGTATCAATCTCTGCCTTAAAAATGCCCAATGGCTTGGCCTCCACAGCCGTCTGTAGTAATGAATTCCGCAGATTCACCACCCTTTGGCTGGTTATGATATTATCAACAGAATACTGTGTTTACAGCGATGCTGCCTGACCTGCTGAGTTACTCCAGCACTCTCTGTCTTTTTTTTAATAAACCAAAAATCGAAACCAAAAACTGCATCTGCAGACTCTTGGATCTTTCTCTTGGTCTCTGTTCGGGACATCAGTTGATTACAAATAGTCAACAAGGTGTTAATTACAGATGCAATTAACCTGCCATCCCACACAGTTTTGTAAAGTGGGGGCACCTAGAGAAACGTACGTGGTCACTGACAGAACGTGCAAACTCCTCAAAGACAGGACCAAGGTTGGCTTCAAAGCAAGGCGGCACAGTGGTGTAGCGATAGAGTTGCTGCCTTACAGCGCCAGAGACCCGGGTTCAAACTATATGGTTTTTGTACGTTCTCCCCGTGACCTGCATGGGTTTTCTCCGGGTGCTCCGGTTTTCTCCCACAAACCAAAGACGTGCGGGTTTGTGGGGTAATTGGCTTGGGAAATGTGTAAATTGCCCCTAGCGTGTGTAGGATGTTGCTAGTGTGCGGGGATCGCTGGTCAGCGTGGACCTGGTGGGCCGAAGGGCCTGTTTCCGTGCTGTATCTGTAAACTAAATTAAACGAAACTTGGAGATGTCGGGCAGCAGCACTACCTGCTGCACTGCGCAGTACCCCTGGTCCATTGGGATCTTGAGGTGTAAACTGTAGGCCATGAGGGTTATGTTTGTCCCGTTCCAAGCTAAATAAAAAATAAACAAATAGTAAATGCATAATAGCTTGACATCTTTAACCTTGACCTTGGAGTTTGTACCAATGTTCTGTTGTGCAAAGTGCAGCCGCAAGTAAATTTGACGTATATTGTGTGCTTTGCTCGAAAAATAAAGCACTTCATGGGCAAGTTGGGAACAACAATTCCTGCTTGTGAAGTTTTGTGGTTACACTGGGTTATAAGTAGACCTTAATGAGTCAGAATTCGGTCTGTCCAGGGAATAGCTAGAGCGTTTTGTATCTGTGTTGCACTCACTACATACAGAAGGCACAATCCTAATTACTGGTGCATCATCTCAAGTGAAGGTCTTCCCACTTGCGGAGAGGTTCGGTTACTTGGCGTCTAACAGCAAAAGAAAGGACAAACACTAGGCCAACATGCTGTTTGTAGTTTATTTATCTACGAACATTGATTTCTCTAACTTCAAGTAACCCCGGCATTCCCCCTCTCTCCATCACTCCCCCACCCAAGTCGCACCAGCTTCTCGTTCTCACCTAGCAAACAGCTACCAATGTTTCCTTCATCATTGTTTTTTTTTGCATTCCTTTCATTCATTTGCTCTACATCTCTCTACATCACCGTTTATATCTCTCGTCTGACGAAGGGTCTCGACCCGAAACGTCACCCATTCCTTCTCAGCAGAGATGCTGCCTGTTGCTCCAGCATTTTGTGCCTATGCTGTTTAGTTTAGCGATACAGCGTTGAAACAGGCCCTTCGGCCCACCGAGTCCGCTCCAACCAGCACACGATCCCCGCACACTATCACTATCCTACACACACTAGGACCAATTTTACATTCGCAACAAGCCAATTAATCTACAAACCAGTACGTCTTTGGAGTGTGGGAGGAAACCCACACGGTTTTCCACAGGGCGAACGTACAAACTCCGTACAGACAGCACCCGTAGTCAGGATCGAAACCAGGTCTCCGTGGCTGCAACTCAACCGTTGCGCCACCGTACCGCCCGTGTCCGGAAAAAAACGCCACACGATACTAATGTCTGCCTTTAAAGCATCAGTGAGATGAATTTGTGTGCGGCCTTTTACTGAAGTATAAATTGAATGTCGAGTTCGGTTTGAAGAGTCAAGATTGAAGAGTGTTTAATCGCCGTATGTACCGACAACGGAACAATGAAATTCTGACTTGCAGCAGCAAGCGGCACCCCGGCCACTCCCTCTTCTCCCCTCTCCCATCAGGCAAGTGGTAGAGAAGTGTGAAAAAGCGCACCTCCAGATCCAGGGACAGTTTCTTCCTGGCTGTTATCAGGCAACTGAACTCATCAATTAGAGAGCAGTGCTGAGCTACTATCTACCTCATTGAAGACACTCAGACCACCTTTAATCGGACTTTACTAGACTTTATCTTGCACTAAATGTTATTCCCTTTATCCTGTATCTGTACACTGTGGATGGTTCGATTGTAATAATGTATAGACTTTCCACTGAGTGGATAGCATGCAACCAAAAGCTTTTTACTGTACCTCGGTACATGTAACTTTAAACTAAACTAAACTAAACTAAACTCAACTGATAATAGGCCTGAATTTGAACAGATCTATTTACCTTCTTTAAACATAACAATCACTGGTTGTACAACCCCCACATCTTAGCGGCACAGCAGGGCAGCTGATTGAGTCTCTGCCTCACATCGCCAGAGACCCGGGTTCGATCCTGACCTCGGGTGCTGTCTGTATGGAGTTTCTAGTTTCTCCCTGTGACCACGTGCGTCTCTTCCGGCAGCTCCGATTTCCTCCCGCACGCCAATGGTGCGAATTTGTGGGTTATTTGACCCTCTGTAAATTTCCCCGGGCATATAGGGAGTATATGTGGGGAAGTGGAATAACATAGAACTAGTGTGAACAAGTAATCGATGGTCGGTGTGGACTCGGAGGGACAAAGGCCCTGTTTCCATGCTCTATATCCAAATGCACGGACACACGCACACGCATGCATAGAAATGCACACCCTTACACATTAACTCTTAAAGGCCTGTCCCACTTGGCCGTCATTTGTGCGCCATTTACGAGATGGCCTGGTAGCGTGTGGGTAGCACGGGACGGGCGCATGGAGTGGCGTGGAGTTGTGCGCGGTATCATGCAGCGCTCCAGGATTTGGTTCTGCACAAAATCTTTGCGCGCCACGGGTCTGTCGCATAAATGACAGCCAAGTGGGACACCCTGGCGCGGCACAACATCTCACCTCCAACACCAGCAGAAGCAGGCAAGCGATCGCCGAGCTCGGCCTGGGGCTCACGGCCGTTGCGAATCCGGATCCACCTCACTACTGTTCCCAAGACCATTGGAGACACAGTGGCTTGCAAAAGTTTTCATACTCCTTGAACCTTTACACATTTGGCACGTTACAACCACAAAGGAATTTTATTGCGATTTTATGTGATAGACCAACACAAAGTGGCGCATAATTGTGAAGTGGAAGGAAAATAATACATGGTTTTCAAATTTTTTTACAAATAAAAAACTGAAAAGTGTGGCGTGCAAAGGTATTCAGCCCCCTTTACTCTGATGCCCGTAAATAAAATCCAGTGCAACCAATTGCCTTCAGAAGTCACCTAATTAGTAAATAGTCCACTTGTGTGTAATCTAATCTCAGTATAAATACAGCTGTTCTGTGAAGGCCTCAGAGGTTTGTTAGAGAACATTAGTGAACAAACAGCATCATGAAGCCCAAGGAACACACCAGACAGGTCAGGGATAAAGTTGTGGAGAAGTTTAAAGCAGGGTTAGGTTATAAAAAAATATCCCAAGCTTTGAACATCTCACGGAGCACTGTTCAATCCATCATCCGAAAATGGAAAGAGTATGGTACAACTGCAAACCTACCAAGACATGGCCGTCCACCTAAACTGACAGGCCGGGCAAGGAGAGCATTGATCAGAGAAGCAGCCAAGAGGCCCATGGTAACTCTGGAGGAGCTGCAGAGATCCACAGCTCAGGTGGGAGAATCTGTCCGCAGGACAACTATTAGTCGTGCACTCCACAAATCGGGCCTTTATGGAAGCGTGGTTACTGAGCGGTCCCGCTGAGTTACTCCTGCATTTTGTGTCTATCTTCAAATGACGTCACGCGCTCCAGACGGCTGTGTGGACGCACGATGACGCGCGCGACTGTCGCGCGTCAGTCACTACCGGCCTGTCGCATAAATCACGGTCCAAGAGGGACAGGCCCTTAACCCTCAAACACAGACAGAAACACACACCCGTGCACACATACTTTAATACACAGAAGTCGCACACACTTGCACACACACTCACAAGCACATGCAGACACACACACACACATAGTCACACATGCACACTTCCACAAAGACAAACATATAACACAAACCGCTATACGTGTACAAGAACTCACATACTCGCACCAACGCATACAAGCACACGTATTTTTAATTTGAATTTTCATCACTCTAGACAGAGCTAGACCACAGGTGAGTATTTTCACCGACACTAGCTGCAGTGTGTCCTAGCCAGCTTTCACTGCACCCACTCTATGTACAGAGAACAGAGTTCTCAATTTTGCCGAAGGCCCTGTTCGCACGCTGTGTCTCTGAATTAAACCAAGCTGAACTCGAAATAGGGACCCATGTCTGTAATCTGTTTCCGTTGCAGGTTGGTCTTCACTAATCTAGTACCAGCGTTATCACAAGGACTCCAATGGTTCCAGAAGAACCACCATTCCCTCCTGGGATAAATAAGATTCTATCGTATCAAGCAGACCACATTCTGTCTAGAGGAGGTTCTCAACCCCATGTTCTCCGGTGATGCTGCCTGGTCCGCTGAGTTACTCCAGCACTTGGTTTCCTTTTGTGTATTAACCAGCATCTTCAGTTCATTGTTTCCACATCCCAAACACCCTATCTTACCTTCATAAAAACAGAGGAAGCCATTCAGCCCCTCAGGTCCAGACTAGCTCACTGAAGAGAAATCCCATTCCTGCTCCTCATTATTTCCCAACTTCCCTACAATGTATTCTCTCCCTCATATGAGCATCAAGTCCTCTTTAATACTTGAGCAAAACAAAAAAGTGCTAGAGGAACACAATGGGTCAGGCAGCATCTGTGGAGGAAATGCATAGTCAACGTTTCGGGTCAAGATTTCTGGTCAGGACCCGATGAAAAAGGATCCCGTTTGAACCGAAACGTCACCTGTCCATTCCCTCCCTGGCCTGCTGAATTCCTCCAGTTAATACATTTTGCCATTATGCTATGTACATGAATAGATATTGTCAAGCTGGAATGGGTGCAGAGAAGATTTACCAGGATGTTACCAGGACTCGAGGTACTGAGCTATAGGGAGAGGTTGAGCAGGCTATTGCCTGGAGAGCAGGAGGGTGAAGGGTGATCTTATAGAAGTGTACAAAATCGTGAGAGGAATAGATCAGATATACGCACAGTCTCTTGCCCCGAGTAGGGCATTCAAGAACGCGAGGACAAACAGTATGTTTAAAGTTAGGTGGGGATCTTAGGGTAACTATTTTGCATGAAGGATGGTGGGTTTCTGGAGCAGGCTGCTGGAGGAGGTGGTTGAGGCAGGTACTATCGCAATGCTTAAGAAATGATTAGAGAGGCACATGGATAGGACAGGTTTAGAGGGATTAGGGCCAAATGCAGGCAGGTGGGATTAGTGTACCGTAGGTGGGCAGGTTGGTCAGTGTGGGCCACTGGGCCTGTTTCTACTCTGTATCACTCACTGAGTCTATGACTCTAAGACTAGGTACGTCTTTGGGACACGGGAGGAAACCGGGGCACCCGAGGGAAACCCACGCAGTCACAGGGGAAACGTGCAAACTCCACTCAGAGAGCACCGGAGGGCAGGATCGAACCCAGGTCACTGGAGCTGCTCCACCCATTCCCTGTTCCACCCTGCTGCCCTCTGAGATCAAAAACTGTGGTTCGAAAGCCCATCTGGAAACTGGTGCGGAGCGTCAACAGAGAGCGGCACTTGGGAGAGCAGCCATCAGCTGGGTAAAACATTAGGCAAAGATCTGGCAGGTATTTCAGTAAGGGAGGCACGGTGGCGCAATGGTAGAGCTGCTGCCTCACAGCGCCAGAGACATGGGTTCAATCCTGACTGCAGGCGCTGTCTGTACGGAGTTTGCACGTGACCTGCATGGGTTACATCCGAGATCTTCAATTTCCTGCCGCACTCCAAAGGTTTGTAGGTTAATTACCTTAGTAAATTGTCCCTAGTGTGTGTGTAGGGTAGTATTAATGTGCGGGGGTCGCTGGTTGGTGCAGACTCGATGGGCGAAGGGCCTGTTTCTGCTCTTTCTGCATCTCCAAACAAAACTAAACTAAACTAAAGTACCCCCTGACACACAGTAAACAGGTGCATGGACAAATATTGTCTCTGCATCTGATAAAACATACTGTGCACCTTGTTTCTCCTGCGTTAGTAGGCTTGGTGCAAACATCGACATGGAATTTTGGGTGGCGGTGATTGTTTACAGGGCAGTGATCAGGAGGACAAAGTCCCAGCTGAAATATTCTGCAGCCGCTGTTCCTAATCGCTGTTTTCCCATGAGGTTCTTGCTCTCTGAGCCAAAAGCCAATGCCACCCCTGTTTTCCTCAAGATACTCAGGGACAGGAGAGTTGAGCTGGAGACTCCAGAAACTGAACATTGACTTCTCCAATTTCAGGTAGTCCCTGCTTTCCCCCTCTTTCCCCTCCCCTTCCCAGCTCTCCCACAGCCCACTGTCTCCGCCTCTTCCTTTCTTCTTCCAGCCCCCACCCCCACATCAGTCTGAAGAAGAGTCTCGACCCCGAACGTCACCCATTCCTTCTCTCCAGAGATGCTGCCTGTCCCGCTGAGTTACCCCAGCATTTTGTGTCTATCTTCACTGTAAACTAGCATCTGCAGTTCCTTCTTACACTGAGTTTAGTTTTGTTTATTACTGCCACTTGTACTGAGTACAGTGAAAGGTTTTTTGTTTGCATGCTATCCAGTCGAAGAAAAGGCTATACATGATGACAATCAAGTCGTCCACACTGCACAGATGAAGCATAAAGGGTCCAACATTTAGTGCAAGATACACTCCAATTAAAGATAGTTCAAAGATCTCCAACGGGGTAGACTGGAGGTCTTTGAGCTGATGAGAGGATGCTTCAGTTGTCTGATAACAGCTGGGATGAAGCTGTCCCTGAATCTGGAGGCGTGCGTTTTCACACTTCTGTACCTCTTGCCTGATGGGAGAGGGGAGAAGAGGGAGTGACCGGGGGGTGAGACTGGTCCTTGATGATGCTGCTGGCCTTGCCGAGGCAGTGTGAGGTGTAGATGGAGTCAATGGAAGGGAGGCTGGTTTGTGTGATGGTCTGGGCTGCGTCCGCAACTCTCTACAATATCGTGCGCTCTTGAATGGAGCTGTTCCCAAAGCAAGGGAAGCATATATGTGCCTAAGACGCTGGGCAGGTTGATGTCTGGGAAAGAAGCAGCAGAGTTTGCCTAGATTCCACTAGTTGGTCACCTCCCGCTCTCAAGACCAGGGATCACCAGGGTGTGACATTCAGTAGACATTCCCAGCCTTGTTCAGTACAAAATAATATATTTTCTTCTGGGAGTTTTTGCAGCATTTAGTTCAGTTTAGATTAGAGGTAAAGCATGGAACCAGGCCCTTTGGTCCATCGAGTCCACGCCAACCATTTTCCTCATCCACCCTCTTGTCTTGGGACATTTAACATTACCAGTCGGTTATCCTTGCTTCTGAGGATAAATGGGGATACTGTGGATAGGGTGAGCTGTTTTAAATACCTGGGAGTCCACGTCTCTGAGGATATGACATGGACATCGCACGCTGCAGCACTCGTGAGTAAGGCAAGGCAGCGCCTTTACCACCTCAGGCAATTGAGGAAATTCAGAGTGTCTCCGAGGATCCTCCAGTGCTTCTATTCTGCGGCTGTGGAAAGCATCTTGTCCGGAAACATTACAATCTGGTTTGGAAATTGCTCTGCCCAGGACAAGAAGGCTCTGCAGAGAGTAGTGCGTTCGGCCGAACGCACTATGGGAACTTCTCTCGCCCCTCTGCAGGAACTATACATCAGGAGGTGCAACTCCAGAGCCAACAAGATAACGGGAGACCCCTTCCACCCCTGCAACGGACTGTTCCAGCTCTTACGGTCAGGCAAACGCCTCCGTTGCCACGCTGTGAGAACGGAGAGGATGAGAAAGAGTTTCTTCCCAGAGGCCATTCGGCCTGTAAACTCCTATCTCACCAGGGACTAACTCTACTAACTTACTGGACCACAATATCACCCACAATATTTAATATGAAAAAGAACATGTGATTCTGTTTGTAGTTTGTTGGTTGTTTGTCTGTTTGTTTTTTGCACAAAGTCCGCAGGCACGGCCACTTTTCATTTCACTGCACATCCCGTATGTGTATGTGACGAATAAACTTGACTTGACTTGAAAACTACTACGTACGTTTATTTTCCCCAATGAAATCCACCGGTCAGCACCGGCTACAACCTACAAGAACCAACGAGAACCTTCGACCTCCTGGCGACCCACCTACGGCATGAGAATTCTCGCTACACTCCGTGGCGGCTTCATTCTGGTGGCCGCTAATTTTTCAACAATGTTGAAGAATTCACGGTGACCATAATGAGGCCGCGACTAGTTCCCAGAATGCGGGAACTCCTCACGACCGTGAAGGCGACTCCCCGGCAACCACCCGCGAACATGTGGCGACAGCGTAGTCTCCTGCAGTCGCCTAAAAAGTGGCCTAAGTGGGACAGGCCGATAGTAAGATGATGGCTGATCCATGATGGGTTCACTGCCCTATTGAGGAAGAGAGCTCTAAAGATGTCCAATGCTCCAATAGCAATATATTGACTCATCATTGTAAATGGACGGCCCTTTATTCTTCAACAGTTACTATTCTAGATTCTCCAATAAAACAAAACATTTAATTCAGATCCACTCCTTCAGGGCCCTTCAGGACCCTCTACATCTCACATCTCCTTTGTCCCCCTTGTGTAAAGTCATGAGAGGAATGGGTTTGTAAGAAATATATAGTGGGTGGCACGGTGGCACAGCGGTAGAGTTGCTGCCTCACAGCGCCAGAGACCCGGGTTCCATCCTGACTACGGGTGCTGCCTGTACCAAGTTTTTACCTTCTCCCCGGGACATGCGCAGGTTTTTTTCCAAGATCTTCGGTCTCCTCCCACACTCCAAAGACGTGCAGGTTTGCCAGTCAATTGGCTTGGTGTAAATGCAAATCGTACCTTGCGTGTGTAGGAAGGTGCAAAGGGCCTGTCCCACTCGGGCGTCATTTGTGCATCATTTACACAACATCATTTACGCATCACGACGTGCGCATGGTGCGCATTACGCGCGCGCGGTGCGTGGTGACATCGGCAGTGACGCGCGGTCACGCACGGTGCCCCAGGATTTTGTGATGTACAAAATCTTCACGCGCCATCTGCGTTACGCGCAAATGACGCCCAAATGGTACGGGCCCTTAAGTGCGTGGGGATCGCTGGTCAGTGCGAACACGGTGGGCCAGAGGGCCTGTTCCCGCGATATATCTCTAAACTAAACTAATCTGTGTAATGGGTGCACTGACTTCAACATTTGGAACGTTTAAGAAGCAACTACACAGGTACATGGATAGAAGAGGTTTCGAGGGGTGTGGGCCAAACGCAGGCAGGTGGGACGAGTGTAGATGGAATATGAGGGGCAAGTTGGGCCGAATGGCCTGTTTCTGTGCTGTATCTCTGAACTAAACTAAACTGAAACTAATCTGCCTTGTGTGAGACTGCAGCACTACCACGGAACGGCTCTCAATACTGAACGCAGAGCTTTCTGAGTTGAAAATGGAGCTAAACAACAGCAAATTGGAACATTAGTAAATCATTACTAACATATTGTGACACAGAACGGGGACCATTCAGCCATGTGCTCCCAATGGCTGTCAATCTGCGGAATTCTCTGCCACAGGCGGCAGTGGAGGCCAATTCACTGGGTGTATTCAAGAGGGAGTCAGATATAGCTCTTAGGGTGAACAGAATCAAGGGATATGGGGAGAAAGCAGGAACGGGTTACTGATTCTGGATGATCATCCATGATCATATTGAATGGCGGTACTGACTCGAAGGGCCGAATGGCCTACTCCTACACCTATTTTCAACGTTTTCTATGTTTCTAATAGTACAATCCCATTAGAATCACTCCGCTCCATCCCATGGGCTCTGCTTCTGTTCTCACATATCCGTCAACTTGGCCACATGGTGGTGCTGCGGTAGATTTGCTGCCTTGCAGCACCAGACACCCGGGTTCAATCCTGATTACGGGTGCTGTCTAGAGGGAGTTTGTATGTTCTCCTCGTGACCACGTGGGTTCTCTCTGTGCTCCCCGGTTTTCTCCCAATACTCCAAACACATACAAGTCTGTAGGTTAATTGACATTGGCAAAAAATTGTGCATAGGATAGTGTGTATGATAGTGCTAGTGTACGGGGATCGTTGGTCGGCGCGGACTTGGTGGGTCGAGAGCTTGTTTCCGTGCTGCATCTCTCTAAACTTAAACTGCTAACTCCACTTTGATAACCACTTACGCATAAGAAAGGAAAATGACAGGCAATTAGCTACCGCTACATCTTTGCGATGCAGGAGAAACCCCATGAAGCTTAGTTTAGTTAACAAATACAGCAGGGAAACAGGCCATTCGGCCCACCAAGTCCACGCTGACCATCGATCATCCGTTCACGCTAGTTCTATGTTATCCCACTTTCTCATCCACTCCCTACGCAATATGGGCAATTTACAGAGGGCCAATTAACCAACAAACCCGCACGTCTTTGGGATGTTGGAGAAAACCGGAGCACCCGGAGGAAACCCACGCGGTCCCAGGGAGAACGTGCAAACTGACGCACTGGCAGCAACCGTAGTCAGGATCGAACCCTGGTCCCTGGTGCCTTGAGGCAGCAGCACTACCAGCTGCGCATCTGTGCCGTGCTGTGTATCGGTGAATTGTAGAACTTGTAGAATTGTAGATAGGAATGTGGAAAGAATTTGAGTATTGTGTGTAGTTCTGGAGAGGTTGAGTAGGCTGGGTCTCTATTCCATGGAGCATAGGAGGATGAGGGGTGATCTTATAGAGGTGTACAAAATCATGAGAGGAATAGATTGGGTAGATGCACAGAGTTTTTTACCCAGAGTAGGGGAATCGAGGACCAGAGGACATAGGTTCAAGGTGAAGGGGAAAATATTTCATAGGAATCCGAGGGGTTACTTTTTCACACAGAGGGTGGTCGATGTATGGAACGAGCTGCCAGAGGAGGTAGTTGAGGCTGGGACTATCCCATTGTTGAAGAAACAGTTGGACAGGTACATGGATAGGACAGGTTTGGAGGGTTATGGACCAAGTGCAGGCAAGTGGAATTAGTGTAGCTGAGACATTGTTGGCCAGTGTGGGCGAGTTGGGCCGAGGGGCCTGTTTCCACATTGTATCACTCTATGACTATGACTCTATGGTCGCCCCATTACAGGAAGACTATGGAGGCTTTGGAGAGGGTGCAGAAGGGATTTACCAAACTACTGCCTGGATTAGAAGGTATTAACTCTGAGGAGAGGTTGGACAGACTTGGATTGTTTTCTCTGGATCATCGGAGGCTAAATGGAGACTTGATAGAAGTTTACAAAATTATGAGAGGCATAGATAGGGATAGAAGGTCAGATCATTTATTTCCATGGTGGAAATATCAAAAACGAGCTTCAAGGTGAGCGGGGGAAAGGGGATGTGAGATTTGTGGGTGCCTGGAACACACTGCTTGGGGTGTTGGTGGAGGCAGATACAACAGTGGCATTGAAGAGGTTTTCAGAGAGGCGCATGGATATGCAGGGCATTGGGAGATATGGATCACATGCAGGCAAAATTTAACTTGGTGTTATGTCCTGCATGGATATTGTGGGCCAAAGGTCCTGTTCCTGTGCTGTAATGTTCTGTATTTGATGTTCCATGTTAATACAATGGGCTTGGATAGAACTTAGTTTGGGAAGGGTTAGTTTAGTTTATTGTCACATGCACAAAGGATAGTTATGGAGGGAGATGGGCCAGATGCAGGCAAGGCGATTCGCTCAGTTCGACAATACAGTTGGCATGGATAAGGTGAGCTCAATGGCTCCATCACTGGTGTAAATGGGTGGTTGATGCTCGACATAGATTCGATGGGCCGATCGGCCTGTTTCCATGCTGTGGCTCTCTCCGCTTGACTCTGTGGTGCCCCTGAAAGGAAATCACATGAGCCACAGAATCATATACTCATGCAGCATGGAAGCAGGCCCTTCGGCCCAACTTGTCCATGTCGCCCAAAATGCCCCATCTATACTGGTCACACCTGCCTGCATTTGGCACATATCTCTCTCAACCTTTCCTATCCATGCACCTGTCATCTGGGAAGACAAGCACGTTAACATCAGTGCATAAGAAGAAGCAAACATTGATTCCATCACCAACTACCAGCGCTGATGGACTGGCCATGTTGTCAGACTATCCAACATTGTTCTGCCAGAATGAGCCCTCCACACCGTGCAATGGGCAGGGCAGCGGGCTTCCTTGTTTAGACGAGGTGATACAGGGATATCATCACGATCAATCTCAAAAAGTGCTCTCATC